>JAPKLX010000288.1:240464-307484 GCA_026898415.1 Leonotis leonurus | reverse complement strand
TTCCCCCCCCCCCCCATACACCAAACCTTGCTCTTTCGGGACCAACAGTTAATGTTGAGGAAGATGAAATTCTGGTCGGAGAACAACCAGAGGACATAGCACCTATCTCATCCTTGGTCCCAGACCAGGTCAAGGATTTCTCTCCAGCTCACACTGCAAGTCCATCGTCTGCAGAACCACTTGAGCAGATCGATGAGGATACAGAAGGAGAAGATACATCATCTGGTGAGGATGAAGAACAGAAAAAGGCTGAATCAGTCGTCAAACTACTAGAGGCAGAAGCAGATCGAGCTGTACTCAAAAGATTTCCAGGCATCCAGCTCACTCCTGAGAGCTATGATGCAGCAAAAAGAGTACAACTACTGCTTCTCATCAAGGATAATGAATTCTACGTCTTGGATGCTCTGCTCAAGGTCAAATCCATAGACGCACTCAAAGCAGAAGAAGCTATCTTTTTAAACACATTCGGAGTCTCTACCATTACAGAACTGAGAGAATCATTTCCCCAAGATATACTATCAATATCCCAGCACGAAGCCGACAAGTAACAGATTGATCTGAGATCCTTGTATGCAAAGGCTAGTATGCTACAATTCTTCGATAGTGTGAGTGATGAAGAGGTTGGAGAAAGAGAAAGGGTTGAAGGTGAACCATCTGACGCTGACCAATCGGGTGCAGCAATAGCTGAGCCAGAACCAGATCAGCACATGGCTGATACTAGAGAACAGACCATGATACCTACTGCACAGGCTGAATGTCACAGCCCAATTTCTTAACCCTTTCTTAGTTAAGTAATTAGGCCATGACTCGATTAACTTAAGAAACTCTTGGAAATGAAGTTTAATCTCAAGGATAAATTTAAATAAAAACTTTCGCAGGAAATTCAGGGCAGATTAGACACTTCAACTTCAAAAGCTCATAACTTACTCTTCCGGACTCCGAATTGAGATCCGAAGGAACCGTTAGAAAGACATTGGAAAGATCTTTAAAATGGTATCCATTTTACATGAATTCGGACAGATGAAACGCACGGAAAAGGGGTTTCAACCTGCTGCCCTGTTTCTAGCGAAAACAAAACTCGTACAATTTATGAACTCGGGTTTCAATTTACCAAAGGTAAAACTCAAACAACCAAGGAAAAGGGTTGAACATGATGATTCACAAAGGAAAGTACCAACATGGATTCCATAAGCTAACCAAACATAGTGGTACGAAACATTAAAATTAACAACAAGGAGGAAACTGGGTTTCACAACGGAAAGAGTGGTTGAGCTATATGTATGACGACATATAACTCGGGGCTTACAAAATATGTCCAACAAAGTTTAACAAGATGACCATAATCTCACTCAATATTTACATATCCAAAAATAAACTACAGTGTTCAGCTCCACGCCATCTCCCAGCTCAACCTGCACGTTTAGAAACACATGCAGGGCATGAGTACATAAAGCACTCAGTGGACACATGCCAAAAACATTTAAAACTTGCTCTTAGAGCTATATGATTGACTTGCCAACTTTAGCATATACAGGGTTTTTAAGAAAATAACCTGCATACACTTCTTAAAACATATATCTTCTCTTTCTGGAAAACAATAAAAACTGAACATGCATCAAATGTGTCTGCAGACATATATCTTAAATCTGTGATACCATATCTACTTTCTAGTGTTGAGAGGTAGGCCTCCCTCTCAAATACTCTGACCGGCCAGTCCGCTCACCGGTTCACGGTCTAATGTGCACACAAACCCTTACCGGCAGCTCGTCCGGCATAGGGCCGATATCGTAATTCTGTTGTAGATAGGTACATGCAACATGCTCAAAAAACAGGCAAGTCAACATCTATAAACATAATAAACATCTCAAAACATAAATAATTCTTTAGCACGTGCATTCTTTTGTTAGAAAGCCCACCTGGATAGATTAATCTATTTATCCCGAGGCTTCGTCTTTTTCTTTCTTTGCTTCTTTCTCTTTCTCAGCTGAACCTTACATTAATTAAAGCATTTAAGAATAAGAAATCATACTCTTTTCTATGGAATCATCAATTCATAATCTCATTCTTCTTCTTGTAATTCACTTGATTGCCAATTATTATAGTTATAAGTTCTTCGGCTATTGCATCCTTCTATCTTTGGGCTATATTAATCACTTATCATCTATGTTATTATATCACTTCTTTACATAGTAAACTAACAAATTCTAACTTTTACATACTTGGCTAATAAAATCCAATAAATTCACATTAGCCATTATATTCATTCCTTATCTCAAATATCACCTTAAATCAAACAAATAAAATCTCTATGTGTAAGATTTAATCATGCCCTTCTTCTTGAAAATTAAAGATCTTAATGTAAGAATGATTCTATCTTTAATCTCTTGAGTTAACCATGCTTAATATTGCTTAATAAACTTCAATGCATCATCACTTAGTCCAAATAGCATCAACATGTACTTAAACTTAGAAACTCCATAAACTTACTAAATTTTGAAAATTAATTTCTAATGCTTGGAAAATTCTAAATAAATTATTCTAGACATTATTCATACCCATAAGCTCAAATATGATATCAATTTAAACAAATAAAATTAAAATCCCATAGTTCTTTATTTCATAATTTTCGAAAATTTCATAATTTTATACCTTGGATTTTTCATCAAATTTCTTTCTAATCTTATGTTTAAACATGCTCAATTACATGAATATCAACTTGATTTAAGCATAGCTTCACAAGTATTACATAATTTAATTCCAAACCCTAAGGCCATATCTTCATCTATGTCATCATATTCCTACATATTCTTCCTCTTCCTACATGCTTTCCACCTTAATCATGCTTTAATCATGAAATAATAATAAACTTCACTAATACTTCAATTTAGACTCTCCATCATCATGCTTCGAAAATCATACTTTATCAAAATAAAACATATAAACATAATAGAGTATAGCTATTTACCTTCAATTCACTAATCTTTATATTTGATGGGGCTTAAATCACTCTATGGTGCTTGGGAGAAGAAAAAATTTTATGGTGTTGGGAGATGATGGTGTTCGAAAATTATGATGGAGGGAGAAGAAGAAATCTTTGTTTTTATGTTTATCAAGAATAGTGCAACTAGATTTTTATTCCATAATTAATTTTTATTTTCATTTAATTTATTAAGTGATTATTCATCACTTTTACCACCTTCTAGAATTTTGAAGAATTCTCTTATGTTATTTTCTCTAATCATATTATGATCCTCCATAATATGCTAACACTTTCTCTAAATCATGCTTAAGTAACACTTAGGTTACTTATCTTCACCAATTTCAACTATATATCTTAGTCTTAAATTTTCTTATTTTTATTTCTTAAGGATGCAAAGTCTCATTAAATCTCAAATTAGCAATTAATTACTAATTAAAATTTGAGGGTATTACACTGAAGGTGCACCAGGCCAGCAAAGAACAATTCACAGTACAGTAGTTGATCCGCCACGAGCAGAACATGAGCCAGCTGGACAGCGAGTGGGCGGTATACATACAGATAACATCTACACTCCTGCTGTCGCAACCAAAATGGATGAGTATGTGGAGATGACAACCTTGGAGGACATATTGATGACTCAGCATCAATCACTGTCTAATGCACAAGTCAAAGATCTCATATCTCACAAAGTTGACAAATACATGTATGGGACACTCTCCACAGTTCAAGATGAAGTCATTCGCATTCTCACTGAGTTCAACAATCATTTGAAAGATCATGTTGACCAGGTTGACTTAGATCTAAGAAGAGTGTGCAGATTGAAAATTGAGGAGCTAAGTAAAAAGATGGATGATGATCAAGCTGCTGCAGAAGAAAGGAAGGCACAGATCGATCAGACACTTTTTACAACGGAGCTCAAGGTCAAGGAAATGTACAAAATCATCACTGAGTTTGCCAAGCATGAAAAGGACATGGTTCACACCATTGTCACAGAGCACACTGATGGCATAACAGCTGATGTGATAAAAGAAGCCAACGCACACACAAGAGCCATGTTCAGGCAGTTTGAATCAGATGGCAAAAGTTTTGTTGAGAAGAAGATGTGTGACCTGGGCTACCCCACAAAAACTATTATTGATGCCTTCTTTGACGAAATAGGAATTATAAAAGAAGACCAAGAACGATACAAAGCTAATTTGCTCAATCTGCTCAAAGCACAGACATCTTTTTCAAAAGCAGATCGATGATTCAAATCTCAACATCACATCACTGCTTACACAAAAAGTTGACTCAGATAAAGAGCTCAAGGAAATAAAGGAAGAGATCACTTCCCTAAGGGCACTCATCAATATGTTTGTTGATGATGTCGAAAAGGGGGAAGGATCTGGGAAGGGAAAGAAAGCAGCCGTTGCGAAGGGGAAGCTGCAATCATCTGGTGCTACAGATAAAAAGGAGAAGGCTCAACTAGAGCTACAGATAGCACCAGAAACCTCAAGTCCACCATCTGCTCCATCTGCTCAAACTCAAAACTCTAAATCCTCCAGCAGATCGAGCCAACCCCTAAAGAAAAAGAAACGCTCTGGATCCAGTTGGCCTTCTGCTCTCATCAGATCATCTGGAGAAACCAACTGAGTCCCAGATCATCTAAGAGATGGGTGGGAAGGACTCAAGAACACCTTCAGTATGTGCAGATACTTCCTAAAAGAGCCTGCATACATCGAAGGAACTCCGAACGAGGCCTTTGACCATTATCTGGAGCTAAATGATGCAAGGGATCTGGTTGAAGAAATAAGGAAGGCTGCAGAAAAAGCTAAAATCCAGATCACTGTCCCGGAGAAGGAGTTCAGATCGTGCCCCACCATTCCAGGAACTGATCTGCCTGACAAAACATTTTTGCTTACTTTCATAAACCAACTAGCGGAGAACAAAGGCTATAAGGTTGATGCAGAAGACCCTGACTACATAAGGGTGAGGGAAGGGGTTTATGAGAGTGTCCAATTAATTTCGGATGAGACCAGGGCGAAGATGAAGAAACTTCAAGATGAGAAAAGGAAGAGCAGATAGTTCTACTTTTTTCCATATCGTTATGATCTGTAATTCCTACTTTTATCTGGATGAACTGTAAACTGACTTTGCCTTATCTATGGAAGTTCATTTTGAGTTTCTGATGACAACCTCTAATTGTTCAGAACACATATAAACTGCTTTAAATCATTATAACCTAATAACGACACATAATCAATCTGGTCATCGAACCAGATCACTCTCAAAAGAGTTATTAGGACATCTTTGTAAAGTGTGGTTTCGACATCATCAAAAAGGGGGAAATTATTGGGAACACCAAGGTATTTTTAGTTTTGATGATGACCTTTCGAAACACACTTAGTTCTTTTTTTTTAAACTGTTCTACATGTAAAAACATATCACTACCATTAAAGTGAATTCTGTTAGAGAACAGGTTAGGAAGTTACTTAGCATGTAAATGAATAAATCCTATAGAAGTCATTTCCATAAATAGTTTAGGATGAAGGCCAAAAATTTTAAACCAAGAAGAAATCGATCTGCTGTAACAGACAGCGACCAGATCGATAGTTACAGCGAAGAACCAGATCGATAGAGTCATCAAACCACCAGATGACATCATCCTACACATCATACCATCTTGCCACGTCAAGATTGAAGTCCATCCAACAGGGATTGGATAGAGAATCTTCGATTAACACATAGAAGGAAAGAAACCGTTGGCAATCTGCTTTCCATAAACTGAAGATTGAGTCAACGTTTCTACAAGGCAAGAAGAGATATGATGGACATTATTGATTGGCAATATACCATCAATCTCACGCCAATCAACAACGGCTAGAATTTTCAAATTCAATGCCTATATATATTTGAAGTTCAAATCTGGACAATAGAGATAACATACGCGAGCTATACCATCAATATACTCTCAAGTAGGCTTGTCAATGGGTGGGTTTTACCCGGACCGGAACCGGAACCGGTCAAAACCCGCTCATTTTAAAATTATGGTTCCGGTTCCGGTTCCGGTTCTAGACCCGTACAAACCCGTTCATGATCGGTCCAGACCCGACCCGACCCATAAGATACGGTTCCGGTTCTAGTCCGGTCCGGCCCGATCATTTTTTTTCCAATTTTTTTTTCATTTTTTTTTCTTCAATTTTTTTTATCTTAAAAAAAATAATATTTTATAATATCTCAGGTTACATCCTTAATTGTAGACGGACACTCTATACGTCCTAATTCAATAATAAATGTATCGAAACAATAAACACATATAAGTCGTAAAATAATTATGGTATTTAAGTGATTTTTTAATAATGATTAAATAAAATAAGAGTGAAGTTTCATCATTAAATATTTTATATTTAATTAATTTATTTATAATCCGGATTCGTTTTAACGAATTGGTGACTAAAATAATTATATAAATAAAACATAGGGAGACCCATGGGTAACCCATACCCAATAATACCCATGGGTATTCTCCCGGACCGGAACCATTAATATTTTAATTAACGGTCCGGGTCCGGGTCCGAATCCGATATTCAACGGTCCGGTTCCGGTTCTAGAACCGTATCGAATTTAACGGTTCTGGTCCGGGTTTTACCCACCCATTGACAAGCCTACTCTCAAGCTATCAACTTTGATCCAGACTTAGAGCTTCAAGAGAATTGTGATTCTACATCACACCAACCCACCTCGATTCAAGTCTATCTTATCGAGAGAAAGGAGATCACCCTGCTAGCTAGTAGTTCTCTAGTGGTAACGTAGAGGTAATTTGTTGTAAAGGGACACGACCCTTATTTCATGCATAAGTATCTCTCTAGTTGTGATTGATACTTGTGACTCGTTCTCCACGAGTATAAACAAGCAGAGTATCCTAGTAGTGGATAATCTAGTCTAGTTTTGACCAGATCGTGGACGTAGGGATTTCTCGAACCACGTTAAACAACTGTGTTATTTACATTCCTGCATATTTACTTTCAGTTGTTTATTACTCTAACCTTCCGCACTATTTTATAAATCTGCATCTCAATCAATCTGCTTAACAATCTGAACAATTCCAAAGGTTTTCTAAACAAGAGCACTCATTAAATCCATCATTATTCCGCACACACAATATTTGATAATAATAAGATCACTCTTATTATTAACTAAGTATTCACACTAAGAGAGCAATCTGTTTGGACTAAACTGTTATCGATCTGTGCATCAATCTGTTTAGTCATCTGCCGAGCAATTTCTCATACAGAATAGCTTGAACTCTCTGATAATTTGTCAAGTAAACTGAAAAGTTTGTATTTGGTGTATTCCCCCCCCCCCATACACCAAACCTTGCTCTTTCGGGACCAACAATCTATGTCAATGTTATTAACGTAATCCTTCTGGTGCTGGTTGAAGTCCGTCAAGACCTTTGTAGCCCTTTCTAGAATTTCATTGCAGGTAGCTGCAAGATGATCTTGTACCTACAGAGTGATTAGATCATCCACTTGCTCGTTAGTGAATGATTTATGTTCTCTTTCCAATATACCTTCCAGATCTATAAAGGAAATGTGCTTCTTTAACTTCTCAGATGCACCAGGTGTGTATATCTCATCTGTTGGTTCTCCACCAATTATCTGACCAGCTGGCTCCTCTTCAACAAGATCAAGAATTACTATTGGGATTTTTTTTCCTCTTCTGTTGTTGCTTCTCCTTATCGCTGCCTTGTACTTCTGTCTCTGGTAGAACAAAGGGTTGTTCTGTTGTTGGAGTGGTCTGGTCAGTGGCAGAAGAAGATTGATCTGGTTCAGTCGTAGACTATGCTTGTTGTGATGGTGTAGAAGTGCTTGGTTGATCTGGTTCATGTGAAGTACTGGGCTGATCAATATTCATTCCTTGTTCTTCAATTTGTACATCATCGGGTTGAGAAGATGGTTCTTCCCTGGCTTCCTCTTCAGCTTCATCATCAATGTCTGGTACACTATCAAAGAAATCCATTTTATCAGCAAAAAATGGTTTCAGATCAACATTAAGCAATCTAGCTTCATGCTTGCATATGGCAAGGATCTGTTGGTGGTATGATTCCTTTATATCAGTGACAATGAAAACTTGGAAAATACTCAGAAGAGTTGCTTCTTCAATTTTCAATTCTTCGATTGATCTGACATTGAACAACGCATCAAGAACGTAGTACTCACTGTCCTTGATCAGCAAATATGTTTTCACGCGTCGAGCTACACCATAGCTCTTTGGTGTCAGCTGAATTCTTGGAAAATCTTGGACTACAGAGTGATCTGCCTCATTTTCCAACAGCTTGACAACTTCTTATGCTTGTCTTCTCTTCTCCGTTTCTTCATCAATTTCTTCTTCCTATTCTTCTTCCTTGGTAATTTTCTCCAGACGATCTGGTGAGGGTGTTGTTGTCAAACGAGGATCATACGAGGATTCAGGCATCACATCATAAAGAATCTCCTGGTCTGGGTTTTGAGATTCTGCTTCTAGTGAGGTAGGTTGTGTCTTCCTTAGCCTCCTTCTCTTCTACTTCGGTTGTTGCGTAGTTGAGGAAGTTTCTATTTCTAAAGAGCTTGCTCTCTTCGCAGGTTTCCTCTTCTCCTTTTTCTCATTGGTGTCTTTCTTCTTCTCTTCCCCCTTGGACAGAGCTACCCAGGTTGGGTTAGAACTCCCCATCTCCATCAGATGGCTCATGTGAACATCATCCTTAACTTTATGGAACAGAGCAAGCGACAAGCCTAAAGTCATCTCGAGCTGGTATTGTTCTTCAGGCATAGTAAGCTGCATGTTGAATGGAATGGCTCCCTTCCATAATTGTTGTTTGAAAAATTTCTCAATCATGTAGCTGATCTTGGTGGAATGTCTCAAGTTCCTCTCACCACTAATGACACGATCTGGTCTGTATCATCCTTCGTCTCCACAACCAATCTGGCTTCCTTAGCCATTAAATCAATCAAGATTCTGCTCCAATTAACCTTCAGATTAAATACTACAGCAGTCAAAATCTTCATCTTCTCAGGAGTGACCTGGTCGTAGGACCCACTGTGTGTCATAAAGATCATCTGCACAAATTCGAACAACAATTTGAATCCTTGTGCAAGGAGCGATCTGTGAAACATCCTTCCAGTATAATTCATTGGAATGACCATCATCCTATCTACTACTTCTTGTAACTGAGCCTTAGATATCTTAGATAAGTCCAATCCTTCATCCTTCAATTTGAAGGCATGTTGAATCATCTGCATCACGTCATAAGTAGTCTTGTTGGTTCTGTCTCCGATGGGCATCAGAACGCTTGCTTCATGCCCTTCCTTCTCATCATCGCAAGTTAGATAGAAGGTGGCGACCTGCTTCGGTAAGTACATCTCCGGATGGGATGTAACAATGTTATGGAACCCTAAATGGAGATTAAAACAATTAATAACATAGAATTATCAACTCTGAAAATAACATATACCAATTTTATATATTTCCAACAAGAACATGATGAACATCATATAATAATTTCCAGAAATTCTACATATAATAGTGTTCATGATTCTTATTTCAAGATACAAAATCAAATAGATAGAATGATAATACCTTATTCATGAATCATCATAATCTAAGCATGTATAGCGATAAGTATAGAACCAAAGCATGCAAAGGATAGACAGTTAAGTTAATTCCAGAGATCTCAAGAACTCATATCATGCTTATAAACACCATTAAAACGTAAATACATATGAATACAGAGTATATGAACAGATATAAACATTAAAAATCTTTGCATTTCTTGGCAATGGCAAAATTTTCCTCAAGCTTCTTAAAGCCGTGAGTATTAAAAACAACAAAGGGTTCGGGTGAAAGGTACTTATGCACTTCAGCTACGCGTTCAGGGAACTTCAAACTTGATGGTGCCATTATTCGAAAGATTTTGAAAGTTTGAAAGAGTTTCAAAAGAAGTTGGAAGACTGTAATACTTAAGAATCGAGAATAATGAAGAAGAAAGTGAACAGTTACTGAGTAAGGTATGCATACATATAAGTAAATAATGAATGGTTCAGATTAAAAGATATAACATTAAGAGTTTAGATTAATCCTCCCTTTTTCACTTTCCCGCTTTATCTCTTCCAAATTGCCGCCATAGAGACGCGTTTGGCACACGTGATGAACACCTAGGGTTAGGATTAAGCGCATGTCATCTTTGCTACGCCTCTGCAACTTTCCTTCTCTATTTTAGGTAACAAGTTACCTCGATTACACTTTCCAATGCCTGTAATAATCATTACAATTATGTAAGATTTACCAAATCTTCAGATAAATAGCGTATATACTAAGGTTTAGTCAGTAATTATTCGAAATCGATACAAATTTCTTATTTTCCGCCTTGATTAAGGAATCTTTTATGGAAAATTAATTTCCATATGGCATGAGTAAACTTCTGCAAGTGATCTGATAAATGATGTGATATGTATTACTTCTTTCCAGTGAGCTGCTTTTTTTGTGTGTCAATCTGTTCCTAGTGATCTGCAAAGTGATCTGATTTTAGCAAACTGTATCCAGTTAACTGCATATAGTAATCTTTGTCTAGTGATCTGTATTCTGATGATCTGTTGATGAACTTTTGAGTGATCTGTGTTGGTCCCGAAAGAGCAAGGTTTGGTGTATGGGGGGGGGGAGAATACACCACATACAAACTTTTCAGTTTACTTGATAAATTATTAGAGAGTTCAAGCTATTCTTATTTAAGAAATTGCTCGGCAGATGACTAACCAGATTGATACTCAGATCGTTACCAGATTAGTCCAAACAGATTGCTCTCTAGTGTAAACACTTAGTCAATAATAAGAGTGATCTTATTACTTTCTGAGTATTGTGAGTGCGGAAATATGGTGGATTTAATGAGAGCTCTTATTAAGAAAACCTTAAGAGATAATCAGATCGTTAAGCAGATTGATTGAGATGCAGATTATATGATAGTGCAGATGGTGAGAATAATAAACAACTGAAAGTAAATATGCAGAAATATAAAGAACACAGTTGTTTAACGTTGTTCGGGAAATCCCTACGTCCACGATCTGGTCAAAACTAGACCAGATTATCCACTACTAGGATACTCTGCTTCTTTATACTCGAGTAGAACGAGTCACAAGTATCAATCAAAGCTAGAGAGATACTTATGCACGAAGTAAGGGTCGTGTCCCTTTACAACAGATTACCTCTACGTTACCACTAGATATCTACTAGCTAGCAAGGTGATCTGCTTCCTCTCGATAAAACAGACTTGAATCGAGGTGTGGTTGGTGTAATATAGAATCACAAGTTGCTTGAAGCTCTTAGTCTGGTTCAGAGAGTTCTTGAGAGTATGTTGACAATGTAGCTCGCGTGCGTATTCACATATTTCTCCAGATCTTGAACTTCAAATATATAGGCATTGAATTTAAAATTTTAGCCGTTGTTGATTGGCGTGAGATTGATTGTAGATTGCCAATCAGTGATATCCATCATATCTGTTCTTGCCATGTAGAGAACGTTGACTCAATCTTCAAAGTATGGAAAGCAGATTGCTAACGGCTTCTTTCCTTCTTTGTATCAATCGAAGATTCTCTTCCCGATCCCTGTTGGATGGGCTTCAATCTTGACGTGGCAAGAGAGTATGATGAGTAGGATGATGTCATCTGGTGGTTTGATGACTCTATCGATCTGGTCTTCAGCTGTGTGCGCAGATCAGCAGCAGATCAGCAGATCGATTTCTCCTTCTTGAAAATTCTTGATCTTCATCCTATACTATTATGAGAATGACTTCTATAGGAATGATTCCTTTACATTCTAAGTCTTCTCCTAATCTGTTCTAAAACAGAATTCACTTTAAATGTAGTGATCTACTTTACACGAAGAACATTCTAACTAAAGAAAAGCTAAGTGTGTTTCGTGAGAACATCATCAAAACTAAAAATACTTTAAGGGTTCCCAATAGTTTCCCCCTTTTTGATGATGTCGAAACCACACTTTACAAAATGTCCTAATAACTCTTTTAAGAGTGATCTGGTTTGATGACCAGATGATTAAGTTTTCGTTATTAGGTTATAACGATTAAGACAGTTTGTATATGTGTTCTGGACAATAATTAGTTGTCATCAGACACTCAAATGGATTTCATAGAAAAGAGGCAAGAGTAATTCATAATACATCAAAAGGTGGAATTACAGATAGTAAAGATGTGACAGTAAATAGCTATTTGCTCTTCCTTCTCTCCTCCTGTTGCTTTTTCATCTTCCCCCTGGTTTCGTCAGATATGAGCTGTACGCTCTCATATACTCCCTCTCTTACCCTTATGTAATCTGGGTCTTCAGTGTCTATCTTGTATCCCCTGTTCGCTGCCAGTTGGTTTATGAAGGTGAGCAGAAAATTTTTATCTGGGAGATCAGTGCCTGGTATGGTGGGGCAAGTTCTGAACTCCCTCTCCGGGGCAGTAATTTGAATTTTTGCCTTTGCTGCAGCCTCTCTTATTCCTTCTACCAGATCTCTCACATCATTCAGGTCCAGATAGAGTTGAAATGCCTCATTGGGTGTCCCCTAGCTGTATGCTGGCTCTTTGAGAAAGTAACGGCACATTATGAAGCCATAGCGAAGTCCTTCCCATCCTTCTACCAGATCTCTCGCATCATTCTGAAACCCAGTTGGTCTCTCCTTCGTTAGACTTTGTTGTTCTGATGGGAGCAGAGGAGGACGAACCGAATTCAGATCGTTTCTTTCTTTTCAGGGGTTGACTGGATTTGCTCGAGGATGATCTGGATACTTTCTGTGTTGGGCTGGAGCGTTCGGGTGTTATCTGCTGCTCAGGTTGAGCCTTTTGCACTTCATGCATTGCACCAGATTGCAACTTCCCCTTCACAATCATCTCTTTCCCTTTCTCAACCACTGTTTTCTTCCCTTTTCTGGATCCTTCCTCCTTTTCGACATCATCAACATACATATTGATGAGTGCCCTTAGGGATGTGATCTCTTCTTTCATCTCTTTGATTTCCTTGTCTGAATCGACCTTTTGTGTAAGCAGTGAGGTGATGTTGAGATTAGAATCGTCAATCTGCTTTTGTAGGGAGGTTTTGGCTTTAAGCAGATCAGCTTTGTAGCCTTCTTGGTCTTCTTTGATAATCCCAATTTCATCAAAAAATGACTCAATCATTGCCTTGGTTGGATAACGCAGGTCACTCAACTTCCTCTCCAAAAAATTCTTGCCATCTGTCTCAAACCTTCTAAGCATGGCTCTGGTTTCAGCATTGGCTTCTTTGATTACATCAGCAGCTATTCCATCAGTTTGTTCTTTGACAATGGCATGAACCATGTCTTTTTCTTTCTTTGCAAAATCAGCAATAATTTTGTACATTTCATTGACCTTGAGCTGCATTGTTCCAAGAGTCTGATCAATCTGAGCCTTTCTCTCCTCTGCAGCAGCTCGATCATCATCCATTTTTTTCCTTAGCTCCTCAATTTATATCCTGCACACTCTTCTCAAATCACAGTCAACCTGGTCAACATGAGTTTTCAGATGGTTGTTGAACTCTGTGAGAATGCGAGTGGCCTCGTCCTGGACTGTAGAGAGCGTCCCATACATGTACTGATCAACTTTGTGAGAGATGAGATCTTTTACTTGTGCATTAGACAGTGATTGATGCTGAGTCATCAATATGTCCTCCAAAGTTGTCATCTCCACAAAATCCTCCATCGTGGCTGCGACAGCAGGGGTATATATGCCATCTGTTTGTATACCTCCCACCCTCTGTCCAGCTGGTTCATGTTCTTCTTGTGGCTGGCTGACCACTACAATGGGAGCCTTACTTGTCTTGGGTGGTTCCCCCTCAGCCTGTGTAGTAGTCTCCACGACCTGCTCTCCAGCATCAGCCATGTGCCGATCTGGTTCTTGTTCTGTTGTTGCTGCACCCTGTTGGTGAGCATCAGATTGTTCTGCTTCAGCTCCTACTTCCTCAACTACTCTTTCTTCAATGCTCTCAAAGAATTCTAGCATATTTGCCTTTTCATATTCAGATCTGAGGTCGATCTGGAGCTCGTTTGCTTCATATTTAGACATGCCTAGGATGTCTGGTTTGTAGGTCTCCCTTAGCTCAGCAATAGAAGATGCAGTGAAGATGTTGAGCAAGGTGGCCTCTTCAATCTTTAGAGCGTGTATTGATCTGGTTCTGAGAAGAGCATCTAGGACATAGAATTCTTTGTCTTTTACGAGCAAAAGGAACTTGAGCCGTCTGGCTGCTTCTTATGTTTCTGGTGTCAGCTGTATCCCTGGAAATGTCCTGAGGACAGAGTGATCTGCTTCTGTTTCAAGCATTTTTACAACAGTTTATGCCTTCTTCAGTTCTTCCTCCTCATCAGTAGAGTCGTCTGCTCCTTCGACTTCCCCATCGATCTGCTCTAGGTGTTCTGCAGATGATGGACTTGTAGTATGGGCTATCGAGGAGTCCTTGACCTGGCCTGGGTCCAAGGATGATATGGGAGCCACGTCCTCTGGTGGTCCAGCCACTAAAAGTTCTTCTTCCTCAGTCTCTGGTTGAGGGATGACAGTTTCAACAGTCTTCTTCCTCAGTCTCTGGTGGTCCTCTGGTGCTGATCCTTTGGGAATCTCAATCGATCATTGAATTCCACACCAGAGTCCCATTTGTGCTGGCTGAAAAAGGACTCCAGCATGTAGCTTATTTTTGTGGAGTGTCTCAAACTGCTCCTTTTCACTTCTATCCCAGGGCTCGCTCCCTTCACAAAAGTGATCATCTTGGCCTCCTTTGCCAAGAGATCGAATAGGATTCTGCTCCAATTCACTGGCAAATTAAGTACGATGGCAGCCAGAATCTTGAATTTTTCGGGAGTGACTTGGTCATAAGAGCCATTATGGTTCAAGAAGATTCGCTGGACGAATTCGAAGACTATCTTGAACTCGGGTGCGAGTAGGGCTCTGTTGAACATCTTGTTCACATAGTGAATAGGCACCACTGAGACCTTCTCAACTGCTTCCTGGAGTTGGGCTTCACTGATGTCACCCAGACTGAGACCTTCGTCCTTCATCTTGTAAACATTGTCAATAATGTTAAGAATGGTGTAAGTGGTGTTGCTGATGGTGCTACCCTTGCTAACCCGGATGGTTGCTTCATTTCCACCCTTCTCTCCCTGCCATGAGAGATAAAATGCAGCTACTTCTTTGGGCAAGAAGTGGACAGGATGAGTGGTGATGATATTGTGAAATCCTACAACAAAAGTTAAACAATGTATATGTGAGCACTATCCTTCCATCAATGAATTATGAGTGCTCAATAGCAGTTTACCGAATGTACAGAATATAAGGTTCTATAACACGGTACGATGAACATATACATGCAAATAGGTAAAGCTAATCTCAATGCAAGTAAGAGAGATTTCATAGCAGACATGATATAGAGCAGTTAAAAGAAAAACTCATAAATCTTAAACCTTTGCAGCTTCTAACAAGGTCGAAGGCCTTGTTCAGTTTATGAAAACTGAAGGTATCGAGTACTGCAAATAGATCTTAATGAATATAGGGTTTCAAGAAATTCACATGCTCAAGAAATACAGAAGATTTGGGTGCCATTTTGGTAAAAGCAGAGAGTTTTTCGAAAGATTGAGAGAGAGTTGGAAGGTAGAAAATTTCGCTAAGTGTTGAAGGTTTGAAGAGTGGGTGATAGTTGAACCGCCTTATCAATTATATATAAAAGAAAGAGAGATAAGTAGGGTAATAATATAATTTAATATCCTTCCCTTTTTCAGCTTTTCCCGCCATTCCAAGGTATAGACTTGCAGTCTGTTACCGCCTCTATAATGCGTATGATACACGCGCTTTTGATCCTATGGATGTGGAGTAGCGCGTGTCTGTTTGCGCTGTCAAAAGTACTTCATTTTTCTTGATTTGGTAAATATCTCCTTGATCACTGTTCCCAAACATAGTATCAATCATCACAAAAATAAAAGATTTGATATACTGTGTCAGAAATTAGATATATGTTATGATTAAATCGATATAGTCGCCGTATATAGTTGACTTTCCCCCTTAACCAAGTAATGGGATAAATTAATAAAAGATATTAATTAATATCCACGTGGCTGCTAGCCATCTGGTCCAGATCGATCTCTTTATTAATGATCTATTTATTAATGATCTCTTTATTAATGATCTGGAATTTTAATGATCTGTTTGATCATTAAGATGTACTTAGTGATCTGGTGTCAGTTTCCAGTTGGAAGTTTATTGATCTGTTTGACTGTTAGCATGTACTTGGTGATCTGGTGACAATTCCCAGTTGGAATTTTACTTGATCTGTTCTTTATCAATATGGACTATGTCAATCTGGTTCTAATTCCCTGTTGGAATGTGATGATCTTGTATCAATTCCCAGTTGGAATTTTACATGATCTGTTTTAAGACTATATGGTCTTATCTACCAGATTTAATAATCCTAATTTACCACAAAGCATCTTAAATCTTTCTTCTGGTAATGCTTTGGTGAGAATATCTCCTCTCTGTATCTCAATGTGTATCTTTTCGATCTGTACATGTTTTCTTTCAACATGATCCCTTACAAAATGATGTCTCACATCTACATGTTTGCATCTGGTATGCAAAACAGGATTCTGTGTGATTGCTATAGCACTTGAGCTGTCACAGAAAATAGGTATCTCCTTGACATCGATCTCATAGTCTTTGAGCTGTTGTCTTAACCAGAGTATTTGTGCACAACAACTTCCAGCTGCCATATATTCAGCCTCTGTAGTTGATGTAGCAACAGATGTTTGTTTCTTTGAGAACCAAGAAACTAGTTTATATCCTAAAAACTACCATGTACCAGATGTTGACTTTCTGTCTAGCTTGCATCCAGCGTAGTCTGAATCTGTGTATCCAGTTAGCTCAAAGTTGTCTTCACATGGATACCATAATCCTATATGGGCTGTTCCTTTAAGATATCTTAATATCTTCTTGGCTGCTTCCATGTGAGATTCTTTGGGATTTGCTTGATATCTTGCACATACTCCTACTGCAAATGTGATGTCAGGTCGAGTAGCAGTTAGGTAGAGTAATGATCCTATGATTCCCCTGTATTGAGTGATGTTAGCTGATTTTCCCTCTGGATCAGGATCAATTTTCTCATTGGTCTGCATTAGGATTTTTGCTGGTTTACTGTCTTTGAGCCCAAATTTAGTCAGCAGATCGTTGATGTACTTTGTCTGATTAATGAAGATACCATCTTGTAATTGCTTGACCTGCAAACCTAAAAAGAAACTCATTTCTCCCATCAAGGACATTTGATACTTATTTTTCATAAGATCAGCAAATTTGTCACATAGATAGGTAAATTGAGATCCAAATATGATATCATCTACATAGATTTGTACTAGAAGGATGTTCTCTTTGACTTTGATGATAAACAAGGTCTTGTCAACAGATCCTCTTCTAAATCCAGATTCTAGTAGGAAAGTTGATAAGGTCTCATACCAAGCTCTAGGGGCTTGCTTTAGACCATAAACTGCCTTTGTCAGTCTGTATACTTTCTGATTTGGATCTGCTTCTTCAAATCCAGGTGGCTGTTCCACATAGACTTCTTCTTCAAAGATATCATTGAGGAAAGCACTTTTGACATCCATCTGGTATACCTTGAACCTTTTGTGTGCAACATATGCTAAGAATAGCCTTATTGCTTCTAGTCTGGCTACGGGTGCAAATGTTTCATCAAAATCAATGCCTTCTTGTTGATTATAGCCTTTAGCTACTAATCTGGCTTTGTTTCTGACTACTTCACCATTCTCATCCCGTTTATTTTTGAAGACCCATTTTACACCAATCACACCTTGGTGTTTGGGTCTGTCTACGAGATACCAGACCTCATTCCTTTTGAACTCGTTGAGTTCTTCCTGCATTGCTGTTATCCAATTTGCATCTTGTAATGCTTCATGAGCATCAGATGGTTCAATGCGAGATAGGTAGCAACTTAGCAATGCACTTTCTCCATGCATTCTTCTGGTTTTCACACGATCTGATGGGTTTCCAACAATCTGTTCTGGTGGATGATCTTGTATCCATCTCCTTCTCCTGGTCATCTCTTCATCAAATATCTCAGGGTCAGGTTGATTAGTTGGTTCCTCAAATTCAGGGTGTGATGTAGAGTATGGTTGGAATGGATTCTCATCTGGAATTTCTCCTAGATTTGGATTTTCAGATTGACTATTTTCTGTAATGACTGTCTCATTGCTTGTTGATCTGTTATTATCCCGATCATATAGAGTTGTTCCCCCTTGCTGTATGATTTCTTCAGCAATAGGTGGAGTGTTAATCTCTTCCTCATCACTTTTTGAGTTCCAGATTAGAATGTCTTCAAGTAACTGTTCATTCATCTTTCTTGTAGTCATCTGGTTCTCTGTCTGTTCACTATCTAGTGACCTGTACTCAACAATAGACTCATCAAAAACAACATGAGGTGTTACCTCCACAATATGAGAATTCTTATTGTAGACTCGATATGCTTTACTAACATCAGAATATCCTAAGAATGTTCCAGGGTCAGTTTTGCTATCAAAAGTCCTCAATTGAGATTTCCCATTGTTGTGTATGTAACATAAACAACCAAAAGTGCGAAGTTAAGAGATCTTAGGTTTTCTGTTGTTCCAGATCTCATAAGGAGTCTTTCCATGTCTGAGTGTTATTGATGATCTGTTCTGAGTATAACAGGCTGTGTAGATCGCTTCTGCCCAGAACTTCTTGGGTAGGTTGGTAGCATTTAGCATAGTACGAGCTGCTTCTTTAAGTGATCTGTTTCTCCTCTCAACGACTCCATTTTGTTGAGGTGTTCTAGCAGCTGAGGTTTGATGAGTGATTCCCATCTTGTTGCAGTATGCTTCAATCTTCTGGTTGAGAAATTATGTTCCTTGATCTGTTCTGATAGATGTTATGCTCATCTCTTTCTGTTTGGTGATTTTGTGTAGAAAGTCAGGTAGTTTGACCAGTGTTTTTTCTTCTTTAGCAAGATGACCCAGGTGAACCTTGAGTAATCATCAATGATTACTAAGGTGTATTTTCTTCTATTTATGCTTAGTGGTTTAAATGGTCCAAACAGATCCAGATGTAAAATCTCAAGTATTCTTGATGTTGAGTGGGCTGTTTTGCTTGAAAAAGATGATCTGGTCTGCTTCCCAGCTTGACAGGCCTCACATATATGATCTTTATCATACACTTGATCTGGTAGTCCTTCCACTAATTTTTCTTTGGCAATCCTGTTGATTGACTTGAAGTTTATGTGGCTTAATCTCTTATGCCATAACCGGCTGGTTTCTGATACAGTCTTAGTTACCAAGAAGGTCTCGATCTGGTGTGTCCATTGCACAATATAAAGTCTATCCTGCAATCTTCCGGTAAGGAGTATCTCATCTCCTTCCTTGTTCTTCACAAAACAGTTAATAGTATCAAAGACAATCTGGTTACCGTTAGCACAGAATTGACTTACTGAAAACAGATTGTGACTAAGACTCTCAACATAAGATACATTTGTGACAGTAGTCTTGCCAACTTTGATGTTTCCATATCCTCTAGTGTATCATTTTGAATTACATCCAAAAGTGACCTGGGGTCCTGGTTTTTCAATGTAATCTGATAGTAGATTCTTGTCACAAGTCATGTGCTTCGAACATCCACTATCTATAATCCAGATTGCTCCTCTAGCTATCTTGTTCCTTCTTGCGTAGGTTATCAATTAATAACCTACACGGGATAATCAAAACAAGTGTTGAGCTATTACAATGTTAAACACAACAATAACCACAACACTATCACTAAAATACTAAATGTATGTTCTTACAAGTTAAGAAGCATACAGAATTAAAACTACGAATTTAATCTGCAAATCTGTCTATCTAACCGTGTTTCACTAAATGAAAGAATTCTATTCTTTATAGATAGACTAAATGGGCTTGAATCCATAAGAGTAGTAACTGTTCGGCCCATGTCTCCACAATTCTCGCAATTCTGTTGTTGTGCTCTGCAAATCTGCCTGGAATTGTGGAACTACTTCAATCTGTTGTTGACCCCGAGATTTATGGAAACAGAATTTCACTTGGCATGAAATTCTTAATCGTCTAGCAAGACTTGGTCTTCCCTCAAGTCTTAGTGCTTCCTTCAAGCCATCGTGCATCCACCATGTCATCGTGCATTTGCCAAGTCATCCTTACATGTGGCTGCTGAGTCAGCATTAGTTGTTATGTTGCGTTAGAAGCTAAGTCAACATTCATGTGAAGAACACAAAAACACACATGTTAGGTCAACATTACAGATAACAATATATCTTAAATACCAAACAAACTCCCCATGTTTTTGTGCCTTTTTCGCAACACTCATTTCTTTACTAGAGCTCCCCCTGAATGTTTGTGCCTGCAAAACAACTTCAAGAGCAGCAATATGGCTAGAGACAGCAATGCACATGTAAAACTATCACACATTTCAAGCAGCAACTACTATGCCATTCCATCAAAAAGATTAGAGAGCTGCAACAGATAGCATCCATCATCCATCAAAATAAAAAATAAAAAAAAAAGAAAGCATAAATTGTTTTGGTGCTTGTTTTTGGTACCCCTTCCCATCACATCAACAAACAAAAAATTGTTTTATGACCACATCCGGTCATCATCCTCACAAACGCTCATTTCCATCGTCTTCTTCATCTTCAACATCTGCTCCCTCCTCATCTGCGTCACCTCCTGTGGCTGCTTCGCCCCTTGCTGCAGCATCAACATCTTGTTGTACTGGAGGTTCTCCCTCTTGTTGTGAAGAAAGGCAGGCCTGGAGGGACGGAACGAGTGCAGCCAGGGTATTCAGAGCACCAATTAACTGTAGAACAGTCTGTGGTGGCAACTGAATACCAGAGGTACCCGGCGCGGGCGTAACAGGGTTGCGCCAGGGTAGATCAACAACTTTGTTCTTACTAAATAGGGAGATGTGAATTGCATATTCTGGGACGGGAACCGCCTCATGGGTTCTGGCGATCGCCGGTAACCCCTGGTGTTCCATAACCCTGCATATTAGAGACGGGAATAAGAGAGAGCTGATTTGTGCTTTAGCAGACAGAGCGGCCAGCTGATCGAAGATAATCCGCCCAAGGTTAAAGGGCTTGTTGAGCCCAACAAGGTATAGTAACACCCCATGTTGTTGTGTTACCACAATAACATTTGATGAAATGATCCAGTTATAGGTCAAAACCTTATACAGGACAGAGTAAAGATGGGTCAAACAGGAAGATTTCATTGGTTGCACCCATTTGGATCGCTTGCCGCCTGTGATGAGTTTGGCAACATCGTCAAGACCAGGGACGATGTCACCTTCCACATTGGATAAGCTGAGGGCAGAATTGATGGCTTCCGCAGAGAAATCAAACACAGAATTGTAAAAGCAAACTTTGGCAAATTTCTTGGAGGAGCAATTGCCAAAATTCGGATGCAGGTTGCAGTAAAAGTGACGAACAATGGATTTTACAAAAGGAGGGAGTTCAAAGACAGTACCCAGCAGTCCACGGGATTGAAAGAAGGAGAGCAGGTTGTTCTCATCGAACGACGTCTCCTCTGCGGTGCGCTCACTGATGCAGGGAGCATTTCTGAGGCGCTTCCATTTGACCGCCACTATCTGATTGTAGAACTGTAGCTTGAGAGCGAGAGCTGGGTCTAGGGGACTGTTCGGATCGTCAGACGGCTCAGAATCGGGAACCGGGGCCTGCCCCACCTCTTTTCCTTTCGCTGTTGTGGCAGCGGAGAAAGTGGGCTCGAGTTTGACGTCCATAGGAGTGGAGAGTCGAGGCCGCTTTGGCGCAGAAGATACTTCATCTTCACTATCGTCTGGGACGACGATAGCTGGAGTCTGAATCTTTGATTTCTTGGAAAGACTGGACAGTCTGGAACCTCGGGTTGTTGGCTTCCGCGGTGGAGATGCTGGTATGGGTTCCACTACGGCAACAGTGGTAATCGGAGGGCCAGATTCTTCAACAGCCGGAACCACAGTTGGTTCGGCCGTGGATGGAAGGATGGAAGTAACACTGGTTTCTACCATGGTAACGGGTGGAGTCGTCACTACAGTCGGTGGAGTCTCGATGGTGGGAAGTGCCGGAGTAGGTTGTAGGACCTGGAGAAGATTAGGGTTTGCGGCTAGGAGTGCTTGGAGTAGTGTAGTAACGTCGGGAGTTGGAGGTTCGCCATGGCAGGAGACTTGTGAGAGAGAAAAAACAAAAAAATCTGAGAGAGAAAATGGAGGGTTTTTGGACGAGGGAGATGACGACTAGTATTTTTGTTTTAACTCTAGATTGAGAAACCGTATCAGTCTAGGGATATGTGCTGATTTGGGAGAGAGAGAGAGAGAGGGTGGTTTCTAGGGTTTCGTGTGATAGAGAAAGTAATGATGGAACACAGACTGGCGACGGTTCAAGGTAAAAAGAAGTTATGTCATTTCATCTCCAACCTGACAAAGCCTTAGAACACGCTACTCGACAATCATAACCCACGTCCAAGAGAGACATATGGATGTTGGGGAGAACATGCTAGATTATGCGATACAGAAAAACACAAGTTGCGGATGTTGAAGGAAAATATTTTTGAGAACAACATGTTGTTAAAACAGTCTAACTTACTCTGTTGTGTCAACATCTCTGCAACATCCACCCGATTCATATAGATAAAATAGGTGCAGAACTACAAGAATCCAAGAGTTAGTGAGCGTAGAGTGCATCATCGCAGCGAACGCCGTGCCCCTAGCCTTTCACCCTCGAAAGCAGTCGCAGTTGCAATCCTTTTGTAAGGTAGCATCGTCGCAGCGAACGCCGTGCCCCCCAAACTACTTGGATTGTTTACCACACAGTTACAAAAATATATATAGAAAAATACCAGGCGTCAGTAGACAGATCATGTTTGACTAAGATGTTATACTAGCAAGTTAGACACACAAGCTACACCCTCTGATATAGATAGCAACGATATAGATACGATGGGTGTAGCATAAACAACAAATCAATGATAATAACAAAGACCAAGATATTTTCATAAGTGTACGAATCTCTCATGATCCAATGGTTTTGTAAAAATGTCAGCAACTTGGTCTTCCGTTTTCACATACTCAAGCTTAATCACCTCTTGTTCCACTAGATCTCTAATAAAATGGTGTCTTATGTCAATATGCTTCGTTCTTGAGTGTTGAACAAGATTTTTGGAAATGTTTATAGCACTCATATTGTCACAGTACACAACCAGTTCATTGTTATCTAGGCCATAATCACTAAGCATTTGTTTGAGCCACAATAGTTGTATGCAACAGCTGCCTGCTGCAACATATTCAGACTCAGCCGTGGATAAGGAAATACAGTTTTGTTTACGACTATGTCATGACACGATGTTGTTTCCTAGGTAAAAATAATCTCCACTTGTACTCTTCCTATCATCCACATCTCCAGCCCAATCAGAATCACTAAACCCTATCAAGCTCATATTCATATGTTTAGAGAAGAAAATTCCTAAATCTAATGTTCCAGCAACATACCTAATGATTCTCTTAACAGCTTTAATATGAGAACCTTGGGTTTAGCTTGATACCTGGCACATACACATACACTAAACATCAGATCTGGACGGGTGGATGTTAGGTACAGCAGACTCCCTATCATTGATCTGTAGAGTGTTGGGTCAACATCCTCTCCAGCATCATCTTTAGTTAACTTTTCCGTAGAGCCCATGGGGGTCTTCATGTGTTTGGATCCTTCAAGGTTAAAACGCTTTATCATCTCTTTGGCATACTTGCTTTGAGAGATGAAGATGCCATCTTGTCCTTGTTTTACTTGAAGTCCAAGGAAGTCCAAGGAATGTTTTGTTACCTGTCATGTGACGTGAACATCCGCTGTCAAAGTACCAAGAACCTGAAATGTTAGTTTTTAACGCGGTGTACACAACATTACATGCTAGATCAGATTTCTTTACCCATACTATTCTAGGTTGTTGTGGTAACACAGAGTACAACCTGTCATCCCTTTTCTTTTTATAGCAAAAATGTCTTATGTGCCCTGGTTTGAGACAGTAATGACATATGTAGTTTCTCCTACGTCTCTTACCTTTTCTCTTACCTCTCTTACCTTTTTTCAGGTTGAGGAGTATTTTGCTTTGTCTGTGTTGGTGGGTTGGTGAGCACAACTTCTGGTTTGGTGCTAGATGTTTCTCCTGCCGATGTGGACCCACGACAAAACACAATTGGTGCAGCATATCCGAGGCCCCTTTTTCTAGGGTTTGCACTGTCCATTTTCGAATGGTCAGCTGTGCCTCTTCAAGTTGGGATTTCACCTTGGTGAGCTCTATGTCACGTTGTGTGATCAACACCTCCTGTTTTGCTTGGACTTCCTTGAGTCGCGTTATCTCAGCTGTTGAGGTCACCAAATCTCGTGGTTGTTTCCATTTTCCCAACAGCTCGTCATACAACCTTTTTAATCTGTGTATTATAGTGAAGGCATTGTCATCACATTCCTCACCATGTGTAAGGTCTATGTCATCCTTAACACATCCTGTATCATCAACAGATGCATTTAAACAAAACAATGTAGAGTAATAATTAAAATCATACCTTTTTGAGAAAGTGTCAGCATCTGCTTTTTCGCCTGATTTGTTCTGAGGAGACATTGTCACATGCAGCACTATGTTCTCAAATAACTTCTCATCAACGTCTTAAAAGAACTCGTGCTCATCATCATTCCAAGATACCCAATAGGACTTACCCCTTTTTCGATGTGTGTTCGCACACTAATTTGCAAAGTGTCTGAAACCCCTACATTCATTACATTGTACGCTGTCGAGCTTAGAGGAACTGAATTTGAACACTTCGTTGTGAGGAGTTTTCCTAACATGAGGTCTTTTCTGACTGTTATCGTCCTTTGGAGGTTGATAGTACTCCAGACGTGGTACATCTCTCTCCTTGGGTCTTTCTTTGTTCTTGTCTCGATTGAATCCTCTCACCATACGATTAAACTTCCTGGTGATCATGGCGACATCGTCTCCTTCATGGATCTCTTCCACTTCTTCGGATTCACTGGAGTCCATTATGTCCATTAACTTACTGCATGAAGGTGACGATTGTGAGCCAGCAGTGAGAGCCATTGTCTTCTTCTTGGTTAGTGCCTCTAGCCTCTAAATTCATCTCATAGGTTTTGAAGGAGTTCATGAGGTCTGTGAACTCAAGTGAGTTCACACCTTGAGTTGTTTCAATGGCTGTTACCTTCATATCAAACCTAGGTGGCAACGTTCGAAGTGCTTTGGCGACAAGAACTTTGTTACTGAGAGGGTCTCCCAGATCTTGACACTCGTTGGAGATGTCAAGAATCCTTTTCATGTAGCTAGAGATATCTTCATCTTCCTCCATCTTCATATTCTCAAATTGAGAAGCAAGAATACGTAGACGTGACTGCTTGACGTTGTTGTCACCTTCATAGTGCCGTTGGAGAATATCCCAAGCATCTTTTGCACACATACAGTTCTTAATTAGTTTGAACATGTTTGTGTCGACTGCTAAGATTATAGCATTCAGTGCTCGATCATCAAATGTGGTAGCCTCAATTTGATCACGTGACCAGGAGCTTTGTGGTATTGAAACCACATCACCGTCTGCGTCAGTTTGTTTTGGTGGTGACCACCCATTCTCCACAGAAATCCATTCTCTTCTGTCTAGAGACTTAATGTAGGAACGAGTACGTGTCTTCCAGTAAGAGTAATTCGAGTCATCCAAGATTGGAGGTCGAAATGCTCCAATGCTATTTGGATCCAGTGTCGTGTTAGAGGTGTGATACAGTCAGGACCACACACAGTGTGTTGAGTGAAGGCTCTGATACCACTTGAAAGTGTATCAACCTATTCTAAGTGATTATATGCGGAAGCTAAAGTAGAAGACACGGGATAATTTTTGCGTAGGTTATCAATTAATAACCTACACGGAGGCCTTACGCCCAAAAAAAATAATTAAAACAAGTGTTGAGCTATTACAATGTTAAACACAACAATAACCACAACACTATCACTAAAATACTAAATGTATGTTCTTACGAGTTAAGAAGCATACATAATTAAAACTACGAGTTTAATCTGCAAATCTGTCTATCTAACCGTGTTTCACTAAATGAAAGAATTCTATTCTTTATAGATAGACTACATGGGCTTGAATCCATAAGAGTAGTAACTGTTCGGCCCATGTCTCCACAATTCTAGCAATTCTGTTGTTGTGCTCCGCAAATCTACCAGGAATTGTGGAACTACTTCAATCTGTTGTTGACCCCGAGATTTGTGGAAACAGAATTTCACTTAGCATGAAATTCTCAACCGTCTAGCAAGACTTGGTCTTCCCTCAACTCTTAGTGCTTCCTTCAAGCCATCGTGCATCCACCATGTCATCGTGGATCTGCCAAGTCATCCTTACATGTGGCTGCTGAGTCAGCATCAGTTGTTATGTTGCGTCAGAAGCTAAGTCAACATTCCTATGAAGAACACAAAAATACACATGTTAGGTCAACATTACAGATAACAATATATCTTAAATACCTAACATAACCTTTTGAGTTGCCAACCAAATGTTACCTGTGTGTTGTGAATCCTTCACAAAATTTAGTTTTGATGATGTTCTTTCAAAACACACTTAGAATTATTTTATGTTATGTTTGCTAGACTTAGCCTGCTCAACATGTAACAGATCGCTATGATATTTAGTTGATCTAATAGTGAGCAAGTCTATTCTTATTTAGATCAGGTTAGCTGATGACTTAAAGTGTAAAAGATTATGTCCTATAGAAGTCATCTGGTTAGATAGTCTTATGTTGGAGGAAGCAGATCACCATACCTAGAAGCAAGCAGACGATCTGTTCATAGGTCACTCATTCTAGTTACAAGCAGCTTGACCCAGCTATTGTCAACATTCCTTGGAGCAAGTTCTGTATCAGACCATTTTGGACCAGATTGGACTCAATCTAGTTGACCAGATCATCTCTTTAAGAGTGAACCTGTTCTAGAGGAGATCACCTAAGTCATCTGGTACACGATCTGTTACCCGATGCACTTTGAACGAATCCCACCTCACTTGCCACGTCAACTAAACACATGGAGAAGGAAAGTCTATCAATTAGAGATCAAGAATGGAAGGAGAATCAATTGGAGCGTGAAGAAAGGAAAGAGATCAATTAGCCATCTGTTTTCCATATCAAAAGAGATTCGGTCAACCATTTCTACAAGGCAAGAGGAGATATTTTGGGATTCATATCTCTTGATTGGCTATCAAAATTTATCTCACGCCAATCAACCCAAACAGTTAGAATTCCAAATTCTACACCTATAAAAGTTTGGAACAACATCTGGAAGAGTTGACACGATATATGATCATCACGCAAGCAAGCTGAAACTCTGCCAAGAAATCAACTCAAATATTGAAGCATTCAACGAGGAGATTTCACAATCCTGATCGTGTCCAAAGCCATTCGTGATTGAAATCACACCAACTCGATTTAAGTCTGTCTTATCGAGAGGAAGGAAGAAGATAGCTTTGTTAGCTAGTAGTTTTCTAGTGGATTAACGTGAAGGTATCTTGTAGCAGATTTATCTGCAAGTTGTAAAGGAACACGACCCTTATTCGTGCATAAGTTTCACTCTTGTTTTGATTGGAACTTGTGGCTCGTTCTCAGCGAGTATAAAGAAGAGAGTATCCTAGTAGTGGATAATCAATCTAGTTTTGATTGGACCGTGGACGTAGGGAGGTTTCCCGAACCATGTAAAAACAATTGTGTGCTTTACTTTATGTATTTTACATTTCCAGTTGTTTGGTTGTCCAGTGTAGCCTAATTATGTAGTTAACTTGGCCTTGTTCTCTCACAAATCATGTTAACTCTTTCATTGCTTTTGTTGATCTTGCTCATGTTCTCCCTTGTCTTCTGTAGTTTATCTTCTACTACTTCCTTTCTTGTTATCAAGTCTTTAACCTTTGAGTTGAGTGACTAGACCTCTTCATCTTTTGTCTTGATCTGTCCTTCGAGATCATTCACTTTTACAGAAAACTTGGTGTTGGCTTCACTAAGTACCTTTACTACCTCATTCAGTTTGTCGTTCTCCTTGATGACATCTTGAAACATCTTCTTCAACCTCTTGTAGCTCTTAAACATTTCATTGATCTCTTCCCAAGAGACTTCAACTTCATCTTCATTACAAGAATCATATACAGGTTCGTTAGATGATGTAGAAACATGTGAGTTTACCTCATTCTGATCAAGTACATTGTAAATTCCCATGTAGCATTTATCCCAATATTCTTCTTGATCATGTGGATAGAATGCTTCATCGTTCTCTGACGGCCTGTCTAAGAAATGACTTGAGCTGCTTGAGTCTTCTTCTGCTAGCATAGCCTTGCGCTGAGCTTTAGGTTTACGATCTCTCTTTGCTCTTAGTTCTTCTTTCTAACTCTTGGTCAGGTCGGGACAGTCTGTCTTGAAGTGACCTGTACTGCCACAACCATAGCAAGTATAGTTAGTAGAATTAGTAGATTTGTTAGAGCTTCTTACCTCAGATTCGCTATCAGATTGATCTTGGTCTCTACTCTTCTAATACTTATTCTTGTTTTATTTGTAGAACCTTCGATACTTCCGCAATCTGGTTTCCATCTTATCCATTCTTTTTATAATCATGAAAAATTCTTTGAGCAGCTTGTCATAAGAACAATCTTCTGCTACTACAAGTGCAATTGGTTCGTCTGTTGCAATCTTGGCTTTGAAAGCTATCTCCTTTTCTTTCCTGGAACTACTTTCACTCTTCTTGCTGGTTGAGTGATCTGGTCCATGGATTCTCTTCATATCACATTCATAACTAGCTAGATGATCAAATAATGTTTCAATGGTGAGAATGTTGAAATCAACTCGTAGTGGTTGCATGCCTGAAATCAACTGTAATGTGTTCTACCTGTACCAGATCACTAGGTCATAAAGTGAATCTGATAGAGAACAGGTCTTTAGACTAGATTAATGGATGACTTAGAATGTAAAGGATTAAATCATATAGAAGTCATTCTATTAGCTTTCGTTATGTTCGAATAACCAGATCAGCAGCAGCCTACAAAGCAAGCAGATGATCTGATCGATGGCCACTCGATCAAGTTGCTAAGAAATCATTCACAAAGATTACAACCATGCTTTGGAGCATTTCTAGAACAAGTTTGACTTTGACCAGATAGATGTAAATCTGCCCAACAAGATCGTACCCTATGGAGTGAGCCAGAACCAGATCAACCTAGTTATCTAACATACGATTAAAATGTCTAGATATACTTAGGAGGATCCCAAATCACTTGCCACATCAGCAGATCTCTTGGAGATAGAAAGTATATCAATTAGAGATCATATTTGGAAGGAGAGCCAATCACTGCGCAATGAAGGACACAAGTATCAATCACGATCTGCTTTCCACAAAATCAAGGATTTTGTCAACCTCTCTCACAAGTCAAGAAGAGATAAATGTGGGATTCATATCTCTTGATTGGTAATCAAATCAATCAAGCCCAATGGTTAGAATTTCAAAATTTTACCCGTATAAAAGCTTGGAACCAAGACTGGAAGAGTACGGATACTACAAGATTATTATTATCGATCAAGTTGTTACTCTACTTAGAAATCAACTCACTCTACGAAGCATTCATTTGAGGAAATTTCTACATACCAGATCGTGTTCTAAGCTATCCATGATCAAAATCACACCACTCGATTCAAGTCCGTCTTATCAGAGAAGAAGAAGGATGATACCTTCGTTAACTAGTAGTTTTCTATTGGATTAACGTGAAGATATACTGTTGCAGTTGTATACTGTAAGTTGTAAAGGGACACGACCCTTATTCGTGCATAAGTTTAAATCAGATTGTGTTTGAGACTTGTGGCTCGTTCTCAGCGAGTATAAAGAAGAGAGTATCCTAGTAGTGGATATCTAATCCGGTTTGGATTGGACCGTGGACGTAGGAGGTTTCCCGAACCACATAAAAATACTATTTTATCTACTTTATACATCTTTACTTTCAGTTGTTTATTAACTAACCAACACGTTCATTCAAACTGCATTTTTAATCAATCTGTTAAACGACTTGGTTAAGATTTTCAAAGGTTTTCTAATAAAGAGCACAAACTAAGTCCACCATATTCCGCACACAACACTCTGTTGGATAACAAGATCACTCTTGATATCTACTAAGTGTTAATCACAAAGAGAGAGTTAATTAGGACAGATTGAGTATTAATCTGGTCATCGACCGATCTGGTCTTTCATACTCAAGCAATCTCCCTTTGAGAAGGCTTAATCTCTCTAAGAAATTAGTCAAGTAAATTGGAAAGTTTGAATTTGGTGTATCCCCCCCCCCCCCATACACAAAACCTTCTGTTTCGGGACCAACAAAATGATTCCTTTAGCAAAGTCAACCAGGTTTGTTTCACACCATTCTTCAGATGTATGCGTTCTGGGATCTTTGAGTACGTTCTCTTTTACTATTCCAGTTTCAATGAAACGAGTCTTCTCTTCATAGATCGACAATGGACCTTCTTCTATCACTTTCCACATCAGGCAGTAATGAGCTTTCAAGCAAGTTTTAATTCTGAAGATTCCATAATGACAGATAGAATGCTTGTGAATAAAAATAGGTTTTCTTAGATCTATTCAAGTTGACCACATAGGCTTCAACCTTGTGAAACAGAAACAATGGTTTGTTGAACCACTGCTCTGATACCACTTGTTGGTCCCGAAAGAGCAAGGTTTGGTGTATGGGGTAGGGAATACATCAAATACAAACTTTTCAGTTTACTTGACAATTTAACTAGAGAGATTAAGCTTTCTCGAAAGGATAATGCTAAGTTTGACAGACCAGATCGCTAACCAGGTTAACTTCCAGGGTCGCTAGTAATCTGTCAAGATAGAGTCTCTCTGGTGAATTACGTTGGGCAGATAACAAGAGTGATCTTGTTATCCAACAAAGTGTAGTGTGCGGAATATGGTGGATATAGTATGTTGCTCTTATTAGAAGACTTTGATAAAAGTTTAGTCAAATATATTAAGAGATTAATTAAATCAACAGAAAATAAATGCGTAAAATAAATAACACAGTTATTTTTACATGGTTCGGGAAATCCTCTACGTCCACAGTCCAATCAAACTAGATTGGATATCCACTACATAGGATACTCTCTTCTTTATATTCGCTGAGAACGAGCCACAAGTTCCAGTCAAAACTAGAAAGAAACTTATGCACGAATATGGGCCGTGTCCCTTAAAACTTGCAGATAAATTTACTACAAAATACCTCCACGTTAATCCACTAGAAAATTGCTAGCTAGTGAAGATATCTTCTTTATTCTTCTCAATAAGACAAACTTGAATCGAGGTTGGTGTGATTTCAATCACGAACAGCTTGAACACAATCTGAATTGAGAAATCTCCTCGTTGGATGCTTCAATGGTAGAGTAGATTTCTTGATAGAGTTTCAGCTTGTAAGTTTTCGCGTAAGATCGTCAGTTCATCAGTCCTCCTCCAGATTTTGTTTGAAGCTTTTATAGGTGCAAAATTAGAAATTTTGACCGTTGTGTTTGATTGGCGTGTAATAAATATTGATTGCCGATCAAAAGATGTGAATCTCATATTTGATCCTCTTGCCTTGTAGGAATGGTTGACTGAATCTCTCTGATTATGAAAAGCAGATAGCTTGATTAATCTCTTTCATTTCTTTGAGCTTCGATTGATTTACCTTCCTTCTTGATCTAAGATTTGATTATCTTTCCATCTTCGTAAGATCTGATGATGTGGCATAAGGATAAGATTTTCTCTAAGTTCATAAGGTGACGCTTTTTCTACTAGATGACTTAGATATACATCAGATGACTGGGTGAAATACCAGATGACATATTGTATATTTGGATCTCTATCGAGTCTTCATCTTAGTGATCTGTAAGAGACAAGTTCGCTCTTCTAGGCTGGTCTGGTCAACCAGATAAGGTCCACTGCCAGCGATGTGATCTGGTCCACAGTTGCTTCAAAAGATTGTAACAATGATTGGGTGAAATCAGATTTTGGTCCAGACTGAGTGACCTCATTAGTTGGTTTGCTTGCTTTCAGGTGAGCTGATCTACTTCGAATATCCAAAAGACTATCTAACCAGATGACTTTCTATATAACCGAATACTTAAAAGTATTTAAGTCCTTTACAATTAGTCATCAGCTAACTTGGTCTAACTAAAAGCAGGCTTGCTCTCTATCAGATTCACTTAATAACGTAGTGATCTGTTACATTTTGAGCAGGCAGAGTCTATTAAGCATAACATCAATTAAATCTAAGTGTGTTTCGAAAGAACATCATTAAAACTAAATTTTGTGTAGGGTTTCCAACAGCTCTTCTGCATAACTTACTTAAGAGAGAACCTGTTTGGACATATTGAGTGAACCTGATCTATCAATCTCTCAGCGAAAAACCCAATCTCTCTTAGTAATATACCAAGTAAACTTGAAAAGTTGGTATTTGGTGTGTTCACCCTCCCCCCCCCCCCCCCGATACACCAAACTTTGCTCTTCCGGGACCAACACATTCTACAACTCATGCAGAGTTCGAGGAACCTGCTAATGAGACAGAACCAGATGTGTTTAAGGAAGAGATGACTAGAGGCATACAATGGATTGATGCTCACCCATAAAATCTCATTGTTGGGAACCCAAATTTAGGTGTGCAGACCAGAAGGATGCATGGAGAAAGTGTCTTGCTCAGTTTCTATCTCTCACCTACTGAACCACGAGACTTAGAGGAAGCTCTCAAAGATGCATATTGGACACAGGTGTTGGGAACCCTTACAAAATTTTATTTTGATGATGTTCTTTCGATACACACTTATATTTAATCTATGTCTTACTTGTTAGACCAGTCTACTCAATCTGTAACGTTACATAGTCTTCTGATATTTCTCGAAGTCATCTGGGTATACAATGCATCACCCGATGTACTTAGAGAGAAGATGGAATTCTTCGAGTCTGTAAATGACACAGATGATGAGGCAGAAGAGGAAGCTATGGAAGAGACATCTGTTCAACCAGATGAGGTTGATGTATGTATGGCAGAACAAGGAGAGGCAGCTATTGAATAGCCTCGCACTACAGAAGCTACAGAACAGCAAAACCCAGAACAGCCCAACACTTCAAACAAAACTCAACAACAACCATCTACATCTCACACTACTGAATCTGAGCAGCCCACTACTCAATCAAATCAGGCAGCAAAGCAGGAGAAGGAAGTGGAGAAAGAGAAAGAACCAGAGAATGAGACTGGAGGAAGTGATAAGGAGAAGAAGAAGAAGAAAGCAAAGAAAGTGGTTCTTGAACCTATTATCGAAGAACCTGTTGGCCAGGTTATTGGCGGAGAGTCCACTGATGAATTATATACACCTGGAGCGGTAGAGAAGCTCAAAAAGCATGTAGGCTTTTGGGATTTGGAAGACTTTTTGGAAAGAGAGCCCATAACATATAACAAAATAGCAGGTTGACGATCTGATCGATTTATGTGTGCAAAACCACTTGATAGCTACCTACAACGAGATCCAAGAGAGAGCTACCAAAGTGCTAACTGATTTCAACAATCACCAAAAGGAGTACGTCGATGACATGGAGAAGTTGTTGAAAAAGAAGATCAGATATTAAGCAAAAGACTTGACAAAGAAACTGGATGATGACAGAGATGCAGCTGACCAATGGGAGCATGCTTTGCCATTGATCGAGTTCGCTTACAACAACAGTTATCAAGCAACAATCGACATGGCTCCTTACGAAGCTTTATACGGTAGGAAATGTAGATCTCCGTTATGCTGGGACGAAGTTGGAGAAAGAAAAGTACTTGGACCAGAAGCGATTAAAGAAATGATCGAGATTGTACGCCAAATTAGGAAAAGAATTCAGGAAGCTCAAGATCGTCAAAAATCTTACGCCGACACACGTCGAACAGAATTAAACTTTGTGATCGGAGATAAGGTCTTCCTGAAGGTTTCTCCTAGCAAAGGGATACATCGATTCGGAATTAAGGGAAAGCTTAAACCTAGATTCATCGGACCGTATGAAGTGCTAGAAAGAATTGGACCTGTTGCCTACAGATTGGCATTGCCGCCTAATTTTGGCAATGTACATAATGTGTTTCACGTGTCCCAACTCCGGAAATATGTGTTTGATCCAAAACACATTATCCATCAAGAGGAAATAATTCCTGAGTCCAACCTAAGCTATGAAGAAAGGCCAGAATGTATATTAGACCGTAAAGAACAACAATTAAGGAATAAATCTATTCCTTTAGTTAAAGTTCAGTGGAGGCATCATGGTTTGGAAGAAGCAACTTGGGAATTAGAAGATCAAATGAAAAAAAAGGATCCCGAATTATTCTCAGAGGTACTAAAATTTCGGGATGAAATTTCATTTAAGGGGGAGGGAATGTAGTATCCCGAAATACTATAGCAGTAATTAGAGTTTGATTAAATATTAATTAGGGCATTGCATCCTTAAGAAATAATATTTATGAGATTAAGAAGAGCTTGAAAAAAAATTTATTATATAATTTAGAAGAAAGAATTTTAATTATTTAGTTAAGAAAGAAAATGGAATTTATTAATTCCATATTAATAATAAAAAAAAGGGTTTGAGGCAAAATAAATTGAGACGAAGCATACCCCTCAGATGAGAAAATTTTTATCTATTAGATAATATAGAAAAATGGAATTAGAAATTTCATTAAGTCAGTAAACAGCCGATACAGAGAATAATAATTAATTATTACAATTTTAGCAATAATTAAATAAGCTTTCGTTTAAAATTCAGTTTGAGAATTCGACAGCTGTAGTAATATCTATAAGTTATGACTAATTTTATAATATATATATAGAAGAGATTATTATGAAAATTTTATTAGAAAAATATTATTTTAAAGAGAATTTATTCAGTTAAATTTATTCGATATTTTAAAGTTTGAATAAGTTATTCAAACGAACTCCAAATCACGAACGGTCTGAACCATTGAATTCTATGTGTTGAGACGAAAAATGAAGAATCGGGAAGCTTCTAGAAGCCCCTAGAGAAATGTGGAAAAGTCGAGAAATTAATTATTAAACTAGAAAAATCACTTAACTTAACTTATAAGTAAGACTTTCAACTACTATTCATCATCTTCCAACATCTCCACCCAAATTTTCGTCACTATTCACACACACTACACACACTAAACAAATTTTTCTTCAAATCTCAAGAATTAAGCCAAAAATCAATACCAAATTGTGAGAAAATCATCCAATCAAGGTAAATATCCAATTTCTTCATGTTTTAGCTTGAAAAATGATGAAGAATTCCCTCTTTTTAAAGCATGAAAATTTTGTGCCCTATAGCTTGTTCATGTATGGTTTTGATTTTTAATTATGTTGTAGTAAATGGATAGAAATGCATGCTTTAAACAAGAATATGCAAAGAATTCCAACAAATTATGGTTAATTTGATTTTCCCTAAAATCTCTACATGAACCCTAATTTGAGTTATTAGAAAATGTGTGAATTCTCTTGAATTGAGCATGAATAAGTATCACTAGATATCAATAAACATGATTAGAACAAGGAATTAAATCAAAATCAAACTTTCTAGTCTTCTTCATAAGGGCCGAAAATTTCACCCTAATTGTCCTATGAGATTTTGATTTTATTTGTTTAAATTAATATCATATTTGAGTTTATTGGCATGAATAATGTCTAGAATAATTTATTTAGAATTTTTCAAGCATTAGAAATGAACTTTCAAAATTTAGTTAGTTTATGGAGTTTCTAAGTTTACATGTATGTTGATGTTATTTAGATTGAGTGATGATGCATTGTAGTTTATTAAGCAATACTAAGCATGGTTAAATCAAGAGATTAAAGATAGAATCATTCTTACATTAAGATCTTTAATTTTCAAGAAAAAGGGCATGATTAAAACTTATACATAGAGATTTTATTTGGTTGAGTTAATGTGATATTTGAGATAAGGAAGGAATATAATGGCTAATGTGAATTTATTGGATTTTATTAGCCAATTATGTAAAAGTTAGAATTTGTTAGTTTAGTAGGTAAAGAAGGAAGTATTATAATTATATAAGTTAATTAAGGTTCAAGAGTAGATAATGATTTATAAGTACTAATAGTTGAATAATCAAGCTTGATTGATATTAATAAGATAATTATGCATAAGTTAGTATTTTGACATAAACCAAGAATATGCATAATTACTAAGCATAAGGTTAAATATTATAAGTAAGCTTATAAATAAGCTTAAAATACATAATTGAGTATATTTATAAAGTTAAGAATAATTAAATCAGTTAAGGATGCAATGACCCGAGAGAAGGTTAAAACCCCTAGTAACCCAAGTTGAGATGCTAGACTATAATTAAGTAAGAATATTTGAGAAGTAGTGAAATAATATTTTTTTTCCATAATATACTCCCTATTTATATATTTAAGGTGCAAGCGGAGTAGGGAGAAAGGGAACGGAGCTGAAGGAAGAAGAACTGAGATTTTCAGACTAAGCTGTTAGTGAGGTGGGCATTTCTTAACTAAAAATGTGCATGCTATTATGTCATATTTTGATATGCATATTATTTGAAAGATTTTGTGTGACTTGCCTGTTTTAAGCATGCTGCATGATGCCTATCTACGAGAGAATTACGGCGTCGGCCCTATGCTGGACGAGCTGCCAGTAAGGGTTTGTGTACACATTTATGGCCGTGAGTCAGCGAGCGGGTTGGCTGGTCATAGTGTTGAAGGGGAGGCCTACCTTTCAACACAAGAGTGCGTAGATATGGTGTATTTAGATGTATTGTCAGCAGACACAAGTCATGGTTAGATTAAGATACAGCATGAGCATGAAAATTTTTAAAAGAACAAAACATACACAAGTTATTTCTTTTATAATTAAAACCCTGTGTATTGCTTTAGTTGGCAAGTCATAAAAGTATGTTTTAAATGTTTTTGGCAATGTGCCCACTGAGTACATATAGTACTCATGCCCTGCATATATTTCTAAATGTGCAGGTTGAGCAGCGAAGTTGGCGATGGTGAGGGATGCTGATGCGGGCTTTCCTTTTTGCTTGTTAATATGTGTATCTAGTTGCCCCGAGATTATGTCGTCACACATAATTCTCAACCACCCTATCTGTTGCCAAAACTCTGAATTATCTTTTGAAATGTTGATCATGTATAGTAGTTGCTGACTCACTATCTTTGGTTGGTTATGTTTAGAAACCTAAAATTATTCAACTTGTTGTCGTTGAAACTTGATATCGTACATATCATCTCCTGTTGGTTTTGGATGTTCCTAATCATTTGTGATATATGTGATGACTTATTATATCCTGCGTTGGGTTTTCTGTTTGTCCGGAATTGTCCTATATACAAAGGAGATGCTGTCCAAATTTTTATGAAAATCTATATCCTTTTTACCCCGATTTCCCCTTTTTGGTTCGTTAAACTGTATATTGTACCATTAATGTTGCATTACTAAATTTTCTTTCAACCTTTTTGATCCGGGTCAAGTTCGTTCCTCCAGTTCACGTAGTTGCGATCCGTTTACATAGCTAATACACTAGTTAAGTAGGCGGGTCGTGACAAGCTGAGATCACATAATCCACTTCCAGAGAATTACACAAATAGCTGGACACGTTTGAGAAGGACAAATTCTTGGACATCTTGGAGAAAACCTTGCCTGATGCGCTCACTTAGATAGATTTCCCAACACAAGATGAGTTGAGTCATCAGTTCAAGAAAGTTGACGATCTGGAGTAGACCCAGTCCACCTATGATAAAATGCTAAGTACGATGAACAACATGCTTTGTGACCAGATCAGTGAGGCAAATTAGAACATTACCTTTCTACTCAACTTCAAGAGCACTGCAAAAGAGATGCAAGAGGCGATGCAGAACGAGATCGACTTCCTTCGCACACTCATCAATTCCATTTATGATGATGTCGAAAAGGAGGAAGGAAAAGGAGGTCGAGGAGATAAGGATGGTTTTGGAGGCAAGGGAAAAGAAATGGGCAAGAAGCAACTTGAGAGGAAGCAGACCACTCCACCTGCCATGCCAGTACAACAAGCACAACCAAAACAACCAAGGCCAGATAAAGGAAAGAAACCAATGGTAGAGGAGAAGGACGAATGAGACCAGATAGTTGAGCTAATGCTGCTAGGAGTCAATAAATAAGAAGCATGTGACCCTATTTTTCGAGCACAATTTTACAAGGAAAGAGCGATAAAACAGTAGAAGGAGGTAGAGAGGGCAGAAAGGGAAAGAGCTTATGAAACACCATTCTCTCCTCCAAGAGCAAATCAACCGACTCCACCCAGACCAGAGCAGCCAGCTAAGAAGAAGAAGGGCACATTCTGAACACTGACCAATGTGTTGTTTTTGCAGAAGAAAACTCCTCATGTTCCATGGGTAGCAATGAAGATCAAAATGAATGGGAACTCATCAAGACTAGTTGCATTTTGAACATTTATTTTTTGAAAGAACCTGCATATTCATAACAGCCCGCTGATGAGGATTTCAAGAGGTATATGGATGATTACAAGGAGAAGGAGTTAGTCCAGATGGTGAAGGCAGCAGCTCATTGAGCTAAAGTGGAGGTCAAGGCACCTGTCAGGGAGTATATGCAATGCCCACTTATTCTAGGGAGCACAATGCCAGATAAGACTTTTATTCTTAAATGCATTAATCTGATCACTTAGGCCAGATGGTTCAAGATCGACAATCACGACCCAAATTACGCCAAGATAAGAGATAGAATTTATGAGAGTGTTCAGTTGACATCTGATGCACAGACGAAGAAAATGAAGGAGGATGCTAAGCAGAAGAAGAAAACATGTAGTACATGGTTTGATTGATTATCATGTAAACCTGTTATTTTATGCATATGTTTTCTTTTGATGCTCTGGACTAAATCATGTAACCTGTACTGAATTGATCTGATATATATTTGAATGTGTTATCTGATGACAATACCTCTTTGTCCAGAACTCATTTTAATGTTTTTATTCATTATAAATTAGAGCGAGAATAACCCTTCTGGTATTTTAAACCAGATAGCTTTTATTGGTTTACTTAGGGTTATCTTGTAAAGTGTGATTTCGATATCATCAAAAAGGGGGAAATTGTTGGTAACCCTCACAAAATTTTGTTTTGATGATGTTCTTTCGAAACACACTTAGATTTAATCTATGTCTTGCTTGTTAGACTAGCCTGCTCAATCTGTAACAGGGAAATCACTCATTTCATAAGAGATCCTGATAGGGAGCAAACCTGAATTTTGACTTAGACCAAGTTAGTTGATGACTAAAATTTAAAGGACTTCAAATACGTTAAGTATTATGTCCTATAGGAAGTTATCTGTCCCAGTTAGTCTTCGGTTTCTGAAGACAAACCAATTCACCTGATGCAAGCAGACAACCTGATGAAGGTCACTCAATGTGGACCAAACTTGTTCCACCCACAGTTGTTCTAAACTTCATAAGGAGCGTGGACCAGATCACCTCACTGGTAGTGAACCTAACCTGATTGAACAGACCAGCTTGGAGAGTGAACATGTCCTTTACAGATCACTTAATTGGAGATTATGTAATCCTCAGATATACAATACATCATCTGAAATGTTACATAGTCATCTGATATTTCTCGAAGTCATCTAGGTATACAATGCATCACCCGATGTACTTCGAGAGAATCCTATCCTTTGTGCCACGTCATCGGATTTCTCAAAGAAGGAAGGAGAATCCATCAGAGCTTAAAGAAGGAAAGATATCAATCAGTTATCTGTTTTCCATAATCAAGGAGATTTCATAAATCTCGCTCTACATGGCAAGAGGATTAATTAATGATTCAAATCTATGATTGGCAATCAGCATTTATATCACGCCAATCAATTCCAAAGGTCAGAATTCAAATTCTGAGCCTATAAAAGATGCAAAAAAAATCTGGAGGAGTACAACACACGAACAAACGTGCGATTATCAAGCTGAAACTCTGCCCAGATATCTACTCAACCATTGAAGCACTCTAGGAGGAGATTTCTCATTCTAGATTTGTTCAAAGCCGCTTGTGAAAGCAATCACACAAAACTCGATTCAAGTCTGTCTTATCGAGAAGAAGGAATGTTGATATCTTCGCTAGCTTAGTAGATTTCTAAGTGAATTAATATGAAGGTATTTGTAGCAAATTTATCTACAAGTTGTAAGGGACACGATCCTATTCGTACACAAGTTTCTTTCTAGTTTTGGCTGGAACTTGTGGCTCGTCCTCATCTAGTATAAAGAAGCGAGTAATCCTAGTAGTGGATATTCAGTCTAGTTTTGATTGGACCGTGGATGTAGGGGGTTTTCCCGAACCACCTAAAAACAACTGTGTTCTTTACGTTACGTATTTCTTTCTGTTGTTTATTCACTAATCCAGAACTTGCATACAAACTTGGATTGTTTTAATCAACTCCTAATATATTTGGTTAAGTGTTTACAAATGTTTTCTAATAGGAGAAACAGACTAAATTCACCATATTCTGCACACTACACATTGTTAGATAACAAGATCACTCTTGCTATCTGCCTTGCGTAACTCACGAGAGAGATCTTATTTGGACAGATTGGTAGTGAACTTGGTAGTGGACCTGGTGAGTGAACCTGGTCTGTCAAACTTAAGCAATCTTCTTTCGAGAAAGCTTAATCTCTCTGATTAATTAGCTAAGTAAACTGAAAAGTTTGTATTTGGTGTATTCTCTCTCCCCCCCCCCCCCCATACACTAAACCTTGAATATCGAAGCAACAAGTGGTATCGAAGCAGTGGTTCCACTGACCATTGTTTCTGTTTCACAGGGTTAACACCTGCGTGGTCAACTTGAATAGATCTAGGAAAACCTATTTTCATTCACGAGCATTTTATCTATCACTATGGAATCTTTTGTTATTAGGGCTTGCGAGGAGTTTTTTGTTCAGGGATACAGAGAGTGGAGCTTCAGAATCAAGACTTGCTTGAAAGATCACCACTGTTTGATGTGGAAAGTGATATGAAGAAGGTCCACTAGCAATGTATGAAGAGAAGACTCGTACTACTGACACTAGAGTTTTAACAAAGCAAGTACTTAAAGATCCTAGAAAGTACACTGCTGAAGAAGGACATGAAGCTAACCTTGATGATTTTGCTAAAGGAATCATTTCCAGCACAGTCAAAGGAGTTCATCTAGCTAAAATTCAATATTTGGATACAGCTAAACAATTGTGGGAAGCACTGCGTGAATTCAGTCTTGGATCAGAAGCCAAGATTGAAAATAAACTTTCAATGGCCTCCAACAAATTTGATGAATTCAAGATGCGACCAGGAGAATCCATTGATCAAATGAAGACCAAGTTTACTGAAATCCTACTAAAGGTATATGCTTTCAAAAAGGACAAATATACTCAGAGAGAGAAGAATCTCAAAGTCCTCAGAGCACTACCACCTAGCTGGGAAATCTACCCAGCTATGCAACCACTAAGAGTGAACTTTAACATTCTCACTACTGAAGCCTTATTTGATCATCTAGTTGGTCATGAGTATGATATGAATAGAATTCATGGATCAGATCACTCATCTAGCAAGAAGGGAGAAAGCAGCTCCAAGAAAGAAAAGGATGTAGCTTTCAAAGCAAAGATCACAACTAAGGAACCAGTTGCACCTGCAATAGAAGATGAAAGTACAAGTGACAAACTGCTCAAGGAATTTTCCATGATTGCAAAAAGATTAGAGAAATTGGAGACTAGATCTAGGAAATATCAAAGATTCTACAATGATAACAAGAAAAATCATTATCAGAAGAATAAAGATAAAGATCGATCTGAAAGTAAATCTAAGGTAAAAAGTTCTAATAAATCTGCTAATTCTACTAACTATACTAGTTATGGTTGTGGCAGAATAGGTCACTTCAAGACAGACTGGCCTGATTTATCCAAAAGTCAGAGAGAGGAACTTAGAGCAAAAAGAGATTGGAAACTCAAAGCTCAACGCAAAGCTATGCTAGCAGAAGAAGATTCAACCAGCTCAAGTCATTTCTCAGATAGCTCATCAGAGAACGATGAAGCATTCTATGGACAAGATCAAGAAGAAGATTATGATGAATGCTACATAGGAATCGACAATGGCCTTGATCAGAATCAGGTAAATTCACATGTTTCCATGTCATCTAACAAACTTGTATATGATTCTTGTGATGAAGATGATGCTGAAGTCTCTTAGGAAGAGATCAATGAAATGCTCAAGAGTTACAAGTGTCTAAATAAACTATTTCAAGATGTCATCAAGGAGAATGACAAGCTGAATGAATCAGTGAAGACACTGAATGAAGCCAACACGAAGTTCTCTACCAAAGTGAATGATCTCCAAGAATAGATTAAAACAAAAGATGAAGAGATCTACTCACTCAACTCAAAGGTCAAAGATTTGATAACCAAAAAGGAAGTAGTTGAAGAGAAACTGCAAAAGACAAGAGAGAACGTGAGCAGAATCAACAAAAGCAGCGAACGAGTTGGCATGATAGTGGAAATGCATAACAAAGTTAGATCGATTGCTGGATTAGGATACACTGGACAATCAACTGCATCAAAGTTTGTATTTGAAAGACAAAAGATACCAGATTAAGTTGTCAATCTAAAAAACGGGAAAAATCAACCCTAGAAGATGATGGTGAAACAAGCAGGGCACAAGCGGTATTACCAAGTCAAAGGCAAACCTGCTCACTATGTAAAAGCAGATAGGAACCAAAAGTAGAAGGCTCCTATTAGAACACCATCAGCTAGGAAGAATAAGATCAACATGGACAACACTGAGAGGAATCATCCATCTGTCTACAAAGTCATCTCAAGAACAGATGATTGTTTATCATGTTTTTGTTGTGTTTTTAGTTGATGTTTCATTGTTTCTAGGTTTTAGTTTGTTTTGTTTTTGTGTCTTTTTATTTCGTGTTACACCAATTTTTGTTATTTTCGTGTTTGGTGTAGGATGGTAACTGAAAGACGAATGTGAGCTGGAATAATGCCGAAAATGCTGAGAAAGCTAAGCCGAATGAAGCAGCACGGGTCGAGGATGCCACGACGGAAGAAATGGCAAGAAAGGAGCGAGGCTGAAGGCTAGTGAGCGGTGGCTTCTCAACGCTCACTGCAGAACCTCAAAAATTCAGAGAAGGCAGGCCAGCGACCGAGGGAACCCAACGGTCGCTGGGCCTGCAAAATTGGTGCGACAGAGTGAAGGAGCCAGCGACCGCTAGGCGGCAGTTTTTGATGGGTTTTTTTAAGTGAAACCAAGCCATTTCTGAAGATGTATCCCCCCATATCCCTCTGGAAACTCGATCATAACACTAAAACTCTCTTTAGAAAGCTCATCTACTTGTAATTTACCTTTGCGAAGAAGGATTTAGGTGGAGATCAATTGCTCCATCCACATAGTGTAGTCATTAGTATGTATTTATGTTGATTGCTTGCTAGATGATTATATGATTGGATAGGGAGATTGAATCTCTACTGGTTTGTGGACTTCTTATAGATTATTGATGTTTATTGTTATTCATGCTCGTTGTTTGGACTGTGCTTGTTAAATTGTACCGATTGATCACCATTGCAATTCCGTAGACATAAGGTGAGATCGAGAGATAGTCCTAGTGTCAGATTAAATTCCAATCAACATCGGTTGTAATCGGAAACGTATAGACCCAATATTCATTTATTATCTTGAATTCTTAATTTTGTGGTTCTAATAAGAGAGTCGGAGGCACAATCTAATTATAAATGTGAAAGTTAGTAATTAGATAGATTTTGAAATTTTGAGATTAGTAAATGAATGCATGAATAGCGATGACGTGAGATGATCGAGGTAGATGTTCATATACTAGAGTCTTAATTCCTGATTCCCATTATTTAGTTTACTTATAGGTTTACTTTAATTAATTCATGATTGCATGTTTGATAGAATGTTTAAATATTGAATTTGTAGCACTTGAATTAGGAAGCTCTGCTAAGCCTTCCTTGAGATACGACTAGGGTCAGGTTACTACGTATTATAGGTCTTGTTTAATTGCGAGAACTAGAACATACATTTTAGCATGTTGAGAGTCTCATTGGAGGGTTACATTGTGTAGGGGAATGCCGGATGAACAGGGTAGTAAAAAAAGAAGCACGGAACGAGGAAAAGTGGAAGCGAGCCTGGAACCCAGCGAGCGCTGGGATTCCAGCGCTCTCTGGAATGCAGGATTTTGGGTGACATAGAGGTGCAACCAGCGATCACTGGCTAGCCAGTGGTCACTGGACTGCAGACATTTCAAAGTACGGAGGGGTGCATCCAGCGTTCGCTGGATTCCCTGCTGTCGCTGGACTGCAGATTTTTCAGCGGGCGGAAAAGATGTTAGCGATCGCTGGGTATGTGTCTTCAGCGAGAAATAAAGCCCCCCAACCTCTTTTTTCTCCCATTTTTCATACTCCTCTTCCCTTTTTCCCTCTATACACGAAAACCCTAACCTAAAATCAACCAAATTCCTCCATTTTTCTCCGCAATTTCTCCTCCAAACCTACAAATCTTATTTACCCATACCATCCTCTACATTTCCATCCGAATATTTTTCCATTCTATCTACAAATACTCAAATCCCCAAATTCTATCTTTTCCCCAATTTCCTCCATCTTCTACTACAAATTTCTACTACCTTCACTCCCAAACCACTCAAAACCCTCAACAATGCAAAAGAACACGAAGAGGAGATATGATTATGAAATAGCCGAAGAGGACGCCGAAGCACTTCAAGAGAATATCCAACGGGTGTTCCGAAATTGCAAATTCCCCGTTTATAATCACGGAGAAGGTCAAATTTTTCAACGTTTATTTGACTTACCTTTTAATTTTGGCCATCATTATGATTGGGAATTCATAGCTTCGTACTTATTTGAGAACCTTAGGGCTTTTGAAACTTGCTGATAGTGGTGCTTTAGATGGGTATAATGATTTGTCATATGAATTTATCTCTACTTTTGAATTGTATGATAATTATAAATCCTTTAACTGTAGATTGCTAGGTAATAAGTTTCGTGTTTCTCGTTCTGGAATGCATGTTGTCTTTGGATTTACCTCTTCATGAGGTGCGGCTACAAAAACCCCTAAGGGGTTTAACCCTGTAGCCGCATGGCATGAACTTACCGGGCTCTATAATTGGAGCCTAAGTGGCACCCCTAGTGGTTTTATTAGGGATGATGCCCTTTCCCTTCAACACAAATTCATCGCATATAATGTGTCGGGAAATGAGCAAGCCAACAAAGTAAATGTCAATGAATATGTTTTCTTCTTTATGCTGCTATCAAAGGACAGAAGGTGTGTATCACATCCTTCATCTGGTCCCAACTGGAGGGGATTAAACATTGGAAGAAAACTCACCCCGCACTAGCATATATCTCGTATCGTCTTGCTTTGCATCATGACTTGCAGGTACCCCATTCCTATGATCGTGTGGAAAGCATATGCCTTACTGCCGCATTCCTGAAAAACATTGGCCTCTTGGCATCTTCAAAGACTTCCTTTGTTCCATATGAACAAACAAAATGTGTACACCGCTTCAGAGAGCGTGAGGCAGCACTTGAGAGAGCTAGCGGAGCTGACACATCAGCTGAGGCAGCCCAGATGAATGAGGAGGAGGCTCCTCTTGGTGTTGATACCAAGATGGAGGAGCAACTCTATGAGGGCGGCCAGGCAGGCGGATTCATCGGCGGGTACCAGAGCGGCTATGAGCAGGGCGGCTTTGCTAGCGGATGCGGTAGTGAATACGGATCCAACTATTTCACGAGGGATGACTTCCGGAGCTTCCAAACTGACCTTTTTGCATGGTTGGATACTCAAAACAATGTCCTCAACTCGATGGATACCCGGCTCCAATTCATGGACACGCGTCTCCAGTCTGTCAACACCCGTGTTACCTCTCTCAAGGAACAATGAGCCAGATGGACGGGAATTCATCCCTATCCTCCTCCAGCATCAGATTATCAGGATCCGCAGGATCCGGCGTATTAGTTCTTTTCCCTTTTATTTTTCTTTTGTGTTTTATTTTTATTTATTTTATTTGTTCGGTTTTATGTTTGTTTGTTGTGTCTTTGTTTGCAGGTACTAACTTTAGGAGTCACTTGATTCTTGGGCTTGTTGTCAGCTCTATGTTATCAGGGAAGTTCTCATTCTCCTTTCTCTTTAACTCCTTACTACGAGGGCGTAGTAGGATTTAAGTGTGTGGGGGATTCGGTAGCTTTCTTGCATGTGTTATGTCTTTTTATTACGTCTTCTTGTTTAGTCTATTGTGTTTCCCCATCTTAATTATTTGTACGTTACTTGCTTATTTGATCACTTCGTGTTGATAAGTATTGATTGTTGATATGTGAGCCTTGTATGTGACATGAATTGTGGTAGACTTAGCTTGGTTCGGTTCTTGATTGGGCTAGGTTGTGTGGTTGAGATTATACATGGGGCATGTTGCTTTTCTATTTGGCATGTATAGTGATCATGATTTAGATTATGAGTGACTACTCCCTAAAGTCTATGTGTTCAGTTTCCTTGAATTCTAAAAACAAAAGAATAATAAACACTAGAAGGGCGTAATTAAGCAAGACTATTCAAGTTCGTGGGTTCTACTCCGCTTATCGTAGATAATGAGTATGAGAAACCACATTTAGGCACTCAATGTGATCCATTGATGTTTAGGCCCGATGACTACACCCTTCTGCGGACTTGCTTGTTTTGCTTAAAGTTTAGGGGAACTAGACATGTGGATGATAGGGAGATGTGAGATTGTGTGTATATCGTGATCATATGTGCGTCGATGAACTTAGTAATGGGCAACATTCCATCTTGATTGAGTGACCGAATACAATTGATAATTGAGTCTAATCTAAGTCTCGTAATGAAGGCATGCTTGGTGGTTAGGCTTGCATGTTAACTATTAATATGAATTGATACTTGGTGATTGGATTTTTCTTGAGAACAAACAAATGATATGTGTGGGTGAGTTGTTTATTACGTTTTCGTTATGTTTTTGGTTGTCGTTTTGTCGTATCTAGACTTTAAGTTATTTATTTTCGTACTCTTTTTAGTTTATTTTTACGCTGGTTTTTTTTATTGTGTTTGATGCAGGATGGAAGGAATGAGGATGGATTCGAGCTAGAAGTGGTACAGACTAGGTCATTGGAGCAAAGTCAAGTGAGGGAAGACGAGACGAGGAGTACACGAGGAGGAATCTAGTAGAAGAAGCCCAAAGGAGACCCCAACGGGCCCTAGCTTCCCAGCGCTCGCTGGGATGCAAAATTCTCGAGGATAGAGAGGTTGGGCTAGCGACCGCTGGGAATCCAACGATTATTGAGCCCGCCTCACTGGCTGCAAGTTAGCCTGCGGGTTTTTATAAGTGTTTAGTCATTATTTCATGCCCCAATTGTTAGAACTCGAGAGAGAAACTCTACCACACACTTTATTGCTTTCTTAGATAGACTTTTAGTGATTTCCAACTGATTGAAGTGTATTCCGACTTGAGTTACGTTTCATCTAGTAAGTTTTCTTTTGATTGTTTCATCTTGTGTTTCTACCATGTGTATCATGTTGGGCTAGATTCCTACTAGTGTTGGATATGAATGCTTATATTTGATGTTTGATTGATTCATGCTTAAGTTGATTGACTTGTTTTGAATGGAATTTAGTGATTGATTACCATTAGATTCATATGTGTTAAAGTAGATTGAAAGATTACTTTTACACTTGATTTGGGGTTAATCAAAATCATTCTCTAATTGGGAACATTTGAATAAGAGTTCGTATTGGGATAAGTGATATCTTGAGGTGTGTGAGTTTGATACGTAAGTGAAAGTCACGGCTTAGTATTTAGATACGAAAGTAATTTTCTAAGCTATCTCTCGTGATCCTAACCGAGTATGAATGCATGATCAATTTGATATGAATTAAGAGTTAAAGTATCCGATCTTATGCTTCAATCATTTGGTAATCATCTTTATTTCTTCAGTTTTTGTTAGCTAGTTAATCACAATTCTCTTGATCTTATTTAGAGTGTTTACATCATTCAAGTATTAAGATTAGATAGCCATGTTTAGTCTTCCACAAGATTAGACTTAGGGTCCACTTAGCACGTACTATAGGATTCGTTTAATGGCGAAAACTTGAGCTATGTCTTGAGCTGAACAATGACTCAGGGAGACATATCACTTGCTATATTTGTATTCCTAACACTAAGTTGATTTGGGTTCCTAAAGGAACATTTGCTACTAACCAAGCACCCAATCATTGAAAGGGTTGCTAAGTCCTTGAAATTGCAAGATGGAAAAACTTCAAGAAGGAGTTAAGTAGCAAGAGGTTCAGTCTGGATAATTGATAGTGGATGTTCAAAGCATATGACGTGTGACAAGAATCTGCTATATGATTATGTCGAAAGACCAGGTCCACAGGTAACCTTTGGTTGTAACTCAAAAGGTTATACTAGAGGATATGGTAATGTTAAGATTGGCAAGACCACTATTACTAATATTTTTTATGTTGAAGGTAGGTCATAACTTATTTTCTATTAGTCAATTTTGTGCTAATGGTAATCAGATTATTTTTTATGCTAACAACCGTTTTGTGAAGAATCGAGAAGTAGATGAAACTCTTCTTACCGGTAAATTGCAGGACATGTTATATATTGTGCAATGGACAAACCAGATCAAGACTTGTTTAGTCACTAAAACAATCTCAGAGACAAGCTAGTTATGGCACAAGCGACTTAGCCATCTAAACTTCAAGTCTATCAACAAGATTGCAAGAGAAAAGCTAGTCGAAGGATTACCAAACCATGTGTATGATAAAGATCATATTTGCGAAGCTTGCCAATCTAGCAAGTAGGCCAAGTCATCTTTCCCAGGCAAAGCAGATCACTCATCAAATAGAATACTAGAGCTTCTACACCTAGACTTATTTGGCTCAGTAACACCATTAAGTATTAACGGTAGAAAGTATACTTTAGTTATTATTGATGATTATTCCATATTCACTTGGGTTATCTTCTTGTTTAAGAAAAAGGAAATGTTGGAGAAGCTACCTGATTTCTTAAACAAGATCACTCGACAAAAGGAGACCACCATCGTGACTATCAGAACAGATCGTGGTACCGACTTTCTTATTTAGAAGATTGAAGCATATTGCAACTAGATAGGCATTACACATCAAACATCTACCGCAAGAACACCACAACAGAATGGAATTATAGAAAGGCGGAACATACCATTGAATGAAGCAACACGCACAATGTTAAACGCTACTAACCTGCAAAAGAAGTTTTGGGCAGAGGCAATCAACACAGCGTGTTACATTTAGAACAGATCGGTTATCATTCTTAGACATGGAAAGACTCCATATGAGATCCGGAACAACCGAAAACTAAGGATTAAGTATTTTCGTACTTTTGGTTATACGTGTTACATTCACAATAATTGGAATTCTCAATTGAAAACCTTTGATAGCAAAGCTGACCCTGGGATATTTGTAGAATATTCTGATGTTAGCAAAGCTTATAGGGTTTACAATAGAAGACTCATATTGTGGAAGTAACACCTCATATTGTTTTTTATGAATCTATTCTTGAATGCAGGGAAACAGGTGAAGAAGAGGCTCACAACTAGTGTTGGAACCCTCACAAAATTTAGTTTTGATGATGTTCTTTCAAAACACACTTAGATTTATTTTATGTCTTGCTTGCTAGACCCAGCCTGGTCAAATGTTACTGGAAGATCACTCAATTGGAAGTAAACCTGATAGAGAGCAAGCCTATTTTTCATTAGACCAGGTTAGCTGATGACTACAATGTAGACTCAAATACTAAGTATTATGTCCTATAGAAAGTCATTTGGTTAGATAGTCTTCTAGTATTCGAAGCAGACCAGCTCGCCTGAAGCAAGCAGATAACCTGTAAGGTCACTCAACCAGGACCAAACCTGATCTCACCCAGTTGTTGACACCATCTTTTGGAGCAATTTTTGGACCATATCACCTCGCTGGCAATGGACCAAACATGGTTGACCCGACCAACTAGGAAGAGTGAACCTGCCCCTTTCAGATCACTTAGATGAAAACTTGGTAAAACCTTAGATATGTACAATTAGTCATCTGATGGTCTACCTAGTGATCTGATATTTCTCTAAGTCATCTGGTATACAATGCGTCACCTGATATACTTAGAGAGAATCCCATCGGTTATGCCACGTCGCCAGATCTTTTATAGAAGGAAAGAGAATCAATCAGAGATGAAGAAGGAAGGTGAATCAATCGAAGTTCAAAGAAAGGAAAGAGATCAATCAACCATCTGCTTTCCATAATCAAGAGATTCAGTCAACCTTTCCTACAAGGCAAGAAGATCATATCAGGGATTCACATCTTTTATTGGCAATCAGTATTTTAGGCACGCCAATCAATTTCAACGGTCAGAATTTCAAATTATGCACCTATAAAGCTTCGAACAACATCTGGAGGAGTACTTACGATCTTATGCGCAAACTTACAAGCTGAAACTCTATTCAGAAATCTACTCTACCCTTGAAGAATTCAATGAGGAGATTTCACTAACCAAACACTTATTCACTAACCCAGCACTTGCATTCAAACTTGCATTGATTTAATCAATTTCTTATTTATTTGGTTAAGTGTTTCAAAAGGTTTTCTAATAAAGAGCAATAGATTAAGTCCACCATATTCCACACACTACACTCTGTTGGATAACAAGATTACTCTTGTCATCTACTTAGCGTAACACACAAAAGAGACATTATCTAGACAGATCACTAGACTATCTGGTAGTGAACCTGGTCCGTCAAACTTAGCAATATCCATTCGAGAAAGCTTAATCTCTCTAGCTAATTTGTCAAGTAAACTGAAAAGTTTGTATTTGGTGTATTCCCCCCCCCCCCCACACACACCAAACCTAGCTTTTTCGGGACCAACAACCAAATTACTACAAGAAGCTCAGGAAACATACTACTAGAAGATGTTTTGATTTGGAATCTACCAGAAGATGAAGAGATTGGTGTTCAACCTTTAGCTGAGACCAGCACACAGCAAGGGGGAACAACTCATATTGAACCTGATCAGAACAGACCAGTTCAACCTGAAGATAGTGAACCTGCTCAGAGTCAACCTGATGAATCAAATGAGATCAACAACAGTTTGGATACCAACCTGAAAATCGATATGGAGAATCCATTCCAAGCAACTTCATCAGCACATCCTGAGTTTGAGGAACAATGAGAAGAACCTGAACGTGAGATATCAGAAGAAGAGATGTCTAGGCGGAGAAAGTGGATTCAAGATCATCCACCAGAGCAGATTGTTGGGAACCTTACAGATCGTGTAAAGACTAGAAGGATGTATGGAGAAAGCGCACTACTAAGTTGCTACTTATCTCACATTGAGTCAACTGATGCATATGAAGCGCTACAAGATGAAGATTGGACAGTTGCAATGCAAGAGGAGCTCAATGAGTTCAAGATAAATCAAGTATGGTATCTCGTAGATCGGCCTAAACACAAAGGAGTAATAGGTGTTAAATGGGTATTCAAGAACAAGTGAGATGAGAACGGCGAAGTAGTATGGAACAAAGCCAGATTAGTTGCTAAAGCATACAGTCAGCAAGAGGGTACAGACTTCGATGAGACATTTGCCCCAATTGCTAGATTAAAAGCCATCAGATTATTCTTGGCATATGCAGCTTGAAAAGCTTCAAAGTGTAACAGATGGATGTCACAAGCGCCTTCTTAAATGGCATTCTGGAAGAAGAAGTTTATGTGGAGCAGCTACCTGAATTTGAAGAGAGAGATCCAGAACAGAAAGTCTACAGATTAGCAAAGGTAGTTTATGGGTTGAAACAAGCTCCAAGAGCTTGGTAGGAGACGTTGTCAACCTTTCTGCTGGAGTCAGGCTTTCAACAAGGCTCAATTGACAAGACACTTTTCATCATCAAAGTCAAGGAGCATATCATTTTAGTGCAAATTTACGTTGATGATATTATTTTTGGATCACAATCTGGTTATTTATGTAATAAGTTCAATGACCTGATGAAAAAAAAATATCAAATGTCCATGATGGGCGAGATGAATTTTTTTCTATGCTTGCAGGTTAAGCAACTACCTGATGGTATATTCGTAAACCAAGTGAAGTACATACAGGATTTGATCACCAAGTTTGGAGTCAAATACAGCAAACCTGTCAAGATCCCAATGCAGACTAATGGGAAGATTGATCCAGATCTAGAGGGAAAACCAGCAAATATAACTCAATACAGGGGTATCATAGGTTCACTTTTATATCTAATTTCAAGTCGACCTGACAGTACCTTTACAGTTGGAGTTTGTGCAAGATACCATACCAACTCCAAAGAATCTCACGTGGAAGCAGCTAAGAAGATTATACGCTATCTCAAAGGAACATGTTTATGGTATCCATGTGATGATAATTTTGAGTTAACTGGTTATTCAGATTCTGATTATGCAGGATGTTATCTAGATAGGAAGTCTACTACGGGAACCTGTCAGTTTCTTGGAAATAGGCTGATCTCATGATTTTCAAAGAAGAAAACATATGTGGCTACATCAACGACTGAAGCTGAGTACATGGCCGTTGGAAGCTGTTGTGCCCAGATACTATGGCTCAAGCAGCAGCTAAAGGATTACGAGATCAATTTGAAGGAAATACCAATATTCTGTGATAGCTTGAGTGCTATTGCAATTACATAGAATCCTGTCTTACATACAAGGAGTAAACATGTGGATGTGAGACACCATTTTATAAGAGATCATGTGGAAAGGAAGCATGTACAGATTGAGAAGATACACACTGAAGTACAGCGAACTGACATTTTAACTAAGGCATTACCTGAAGAAAGGTTCAAGATGCTATGTGGAAAGCTAGGATTGCCAAGCTTGAATGAAAAAAGCAAATCGAGAAGATGCAGATCACCAAGCAAGATTATTCACTAGATACAGATAACAGATCACTGGATGCAGATCACTTAGTCGATCATCATTATCAGATTGATAAAAAGCAGCTTACTGAAAAGAAGAAGTACAGATCACTTCAGAGTTCCAGATCACTTGTAGAATAGATCACTTGTCGAGGTAGCAGCTCACTGATGGAACAGATTAGTCATGCCATGTGGAAATTATTTTTTCCATATACATTCCTTAATTAAGGGGTAACTCAGAAATTCGTATCGATTTCTGATTTTATTACTGCCTTAATCTTATATTATACGCTATCTTCTGACATATTTGGTCTAATTTACATACTTTGTAATGATTTGTGCAGGTATTGGAAAGTGTAATCGAGAAAGAATGATTACCTAAAATAGGATTGGGAAGTTGAAGAGGCGAAGGACAATTTGGACACACTCTCATCTAACCCTAGATATAGACGGCATGCATCAGAAGCGGTGAAAAAGTGGGAAACTAAAGAAGTCTAAGCGGGATACTAAAAAGGGAGGACTCAATAGAACCATATCCCCACCTTTATCTCTTGCAGCTACAACTATAATTCAAATTCAAATTTGAATTATATTTAAAATTAATATAGGCTTAGACAAATCCATAATTTAATTAAATCAATTTACAAGTCTCCTTTGGGCCCAATTGAATTTAATTAATTGTTTGGCTCACCTTTAGACATAAATGAATTAATTTAAATTAATTTGTCCTCCAATTAATTACTCCATGTAAACGCAATAAAGTGCAGTTCTATTATAAATATTTATCGACTTCACTATAGGATAAATATTGAACTCATCTTGATTCAATCGAATTACGGACATAACCCTTTTGTCATTAATTATTTGCCACGTTTAAGATTTTCTAAATCCACTGATTAATTGAGTTTGCTGACAACTCACAATTAATTAATATATTTATTCGTGAGTGATCTGGTTCAGACATTAATTATTACATATGGAATAAATTTCCAACCGGCCGGGTTTCTTATGAAATAAATCTTTCTGGACGCCTCACGCGGATTTAATCAACTCGTGTCACCAAGACGCGATTATGCACGACTAACAGTCGAGTACTTCTGGCTAAGCCAATCACTATCGCCAAAGACATCACTATTTAGAGTTACGAAAAACTCGCAAGCGTAGATGAATCAAAGTAACGTATAATCAACCGCCTATACTAATGTCATCGTCACAGATTAAGAAATGAACTAATTTTCAAGACTTCATTCTAAATATCAGCACGTTAGAACTTATCTCACTGTGAAACCTCTCAATGTGTATACGCAAATCATGTATATCCGCTTATACATAATCGACATCATTTTGCGGGCTAAGGTCAGCTCTCACATCAAATGATATCGCAGCCTTTACCGACTAGACTGTCCAAGTTTGTCAAGACAGTGACTTTATATTACAAAGGCACCGACTGTGTTACCTTATGTGATCATCAATCCACCACGCAGTCTACAATTGTAATAAATGAACTTGTTTGCAATTCAATATATATAACAATAATATATAACAAACCAATGATAGAAACATTTATTCTCATTAAAATGGAATTGAAATCAAGTTTGATACATCGTCCAAGCATAAAGAATGCTTTGAGGTATACAAACCCTAACAGCCACATGGCGTCGAACTAGAGATAGGCCTGAGATTTGAATAAATCCTAGTGATGGGGGATTTTTCCATCAACATCTATAAATAGATCTTTAGTTGCACTCCCAAACTAGAAGCTCTATGCGTGAGAACCAAGAGAGAAAATTGGGTGATTGTGTGCAAGTCATGGTTCCTTTTTATGTGAGTAATAAAAAGGTTGGGAGTGAGATATCTCGTATGCGAGCTTGCGTGCTCGTTTGAGAAGGCTAATCAAAGTGAGTGTCTTGGCGTCGGCGTGGGGGCAAAAATTGGGTCATCGAGTTACCCCATGACAATTGGTATCAGAGCCTCGTTTAGCTCTATGTCTCGATTGTGGGAGTCATTTGCTACGTTGCGTGGGCGGCGAGAGGGCGCCGCTGCGTGACCAAAGGTGGTGCGTGCGTGCACCACCGTGTTGTTGCGTTTGTTAGTGGCGCGGGTATGTGCTTCTACGTTGCGAGGGTGGCTATGGGATCCGTGTTTCTAGGCGGTTGTTGGAACCGTCACTGCGTTGATTGTGGTGTGTGGTGCGCCGTCGCGTGGGCGAAGGTGGTACGTGCGAACACCGTTGAGTTCCTAAAAAGTTTGTGCCATCATTGCGGAGAAGATTGTGTAAAATTGAGACTTCGCTATGTTAGAGGAATAGGTTAGTCGATTGGAGGCGTTGTTGGGGCACTGCCGTCTTTGAAAGCATCCATCGAGTGGATGAGGTGCTAGAAAAGATGGGGTTGGCATTGAAGGAGTTTCGGGTGAGTTTGGAAGAATTACTGGCGAAGGTAGCTCCGTGAGAGGACGAAGTCTCTACCTTCAGCGCTACGGTGCAACACAAGCTCGAGGGTGTTGAGGATGAGTTGCACCTCGTAAAGAGTGCGCTTTGATCTTTGACGAAGGTGCGTGTCCCAGAGCCTAAACCATTCGAGGGAGCCCGGAGCTCTAAGGTGATTGAGAATTTTCTATAGGATATGGAGGAATACTTTAGTGCCTCACACATCCCCGAAGCCGAGAAGGTCCATATCACTAGCATGTATTTGTCGGGTGATGTGAAGCTTTGGTGGCGAACCCGACAAACAGACACAGGTGGTGTGAGCTGGTGTGAGATTGAGACGTGGGATGTCTTGAAAAAGGAGTTGAAGAGTCAATTCCTTTCGTGCGATTCCTAGTGGTGGCGAGGGATGCATTGACGAAGCTCAAGCACGTGGGTTCCGTGCATGAGTATGTCAAAGAGTTTAGCTCTTTGATGCTTAACGTACGAGGAATGGCCGAGACACGATGTGACGTGGTGCATGACGTTGCGTCGGGGCAAGGTGAGTGTTGTCCTTTGTGACAAGTGGAGTGGCACAAGAATGGTGCGTGGAATGCCCAGAAAGCACACGTACCACTTGGTCATGAATTGGCCGAGAGGTGATCGAGAGGATGCCGAGACATGGTGTGAGCGTGGCGCCGTGTCCTGTCGAGCGTGGCGCGAGCCTGGTGCGCGGTTGATGCGAGGGGCACGGCCGTGACATGGCCGAATCCTTGTCGAGGGGTGGTGCCGAAGCGGATCGGCACGAAGATGTGCGAGAATGGCGTGCGAGGATGACGCGTGCCATTTATGGCCGAGGCGTGGTGCCGAGGCCCGACCGAGAATGGCGCGCGCCATGGTCCGAGGGATTGCCGAGAAGTGGCGCGCGAGGGTGGCACGCGCCATTGTCTGAGAGCTGCCGAGCGTTGCCGAGAGTTGGCGCAGGTGTGGAGAGCGCGCGCGGCACTAGCGCGCACGTGGCGCGGGCGTGGCACATGCGCAGCGTGGGCAATGCGCGGGCCACCGAGCGAAGAGCGCGCGCGCGGGCCAATGAGCATCGAGTGTGTGCCGTGCGGGCCACGGAGTGTCAGGCGCAAAGTGAGGTGTGACCGAGTCAAACTTTGTGAGCGAGATTTGTGGGCGGCGGTTAGCAACAAACTCCCACAAAGTGCGCCAAACGATGCCACATGGCCTCGAGTTAGAGATAGGCCGAGATTGGAATAAATCCTAATGATGGGGGATTTGTCAATCACATCTATAAATAGACCTTGAGTTGCACGCCCAAACTAGAAGCTCTATGCGTGAGAAGCAAGAGAGAAAATTGAGTGATTGTGTGCAAGTTTTGGTTCATTTTTATGTGAGTAATAAAAAGGTTTAGAGTGAGATATCTCGTAAACTTGAGTGTGTTTCTACGTTCATATATTATGTCTACTGCGTAATACTTGATTCGTTAGTAAGGTTTGGCTCAAGTCATCGTTCTATACGCGAACTTACGTACTCGTTTGAGAAGGTTGGTCAAGATTGAGTGTCTTGACGCTGACGCGCGGCAAAAATTTGGGTCATCGAGTTAACACCTAGCCATGTAGGGGTCATCGAGTTAACACCTAGCCATGCAGGGGAAATATAAATAAGGAGCTCATTGGACTCCACTCTAACGTCTAGGCTCCCATTAATTTCACACACAATTGCCACGCATTTATTTCCCAAATAACGTTATAATAGTGCACCTCTTTCTCTCTCTCTATATATATAATGTCTCATAAACATATCTCCATTTTCTCTCTTAGATCGGTCATCGGAGAGAGGAGAAAGAAAATAAGAAAACGAATAAGACCAAGAAGAAGAACCAGATAAAGGGGATTGGCGCATTCATCATGGCAAAAACAGATTGCAATATGCAACCACCTAAATACGTAAGATTGTAACATCCTCTTTATTCTCTGTCTGTAATTTAATCGTAACTGGATGCATTAAATACTCTCATGGTTTTTGCCGAATTGAAGGGGAGGAGCGATGATTTGACGCAATCTAGGCTTAAGTACTTGAATTTTGTGGTGGTTGTCTGTCTTCACGCGTTGATGATTACCTCCAAGCTCTACGGTGTTGCCAAGGAGAGATCGGGCCCACTCAAGCCTGGAATTGGCATCGTTGAGGACTCTGTTAGGACTATAATCGGCCCGCTTTACGCTAAATCCCACCATTACCCCCTTCAACTCCTCAAGTTCCTCGATCGCAAGGTATAAAATTTCATCTTATTCGATACTCGATCCTTTTCCTTCGATTTCGTATTTAATTATGTTTCCGTTTCTTTGTTTGGTGTGAATGACAATGATTTCCAATTATGCTTTGTGGACTTGTTTGTTCTAGCAAGGGTTATATCTATAAATTTGGTTGGAATTTTATTTAATTAACTATCGAGATTTTTATTTTTGGTCGATAGTTTGGAAATATAGCAGCTTTGAGTGAGAAATCTTACAATGTTGGTATTACTTTTGTATCTGAATTTTATGAATTTTCTTTATCTTATTGTTTTTTAAGGATAAAAATGTGTTAAGTATGTAATTATGGCATGATATGGTTGGTGGCACAGAGGTTATATTTAGAAAACGGATGTTTCGCTTGTGCATTGCCATTGCCGAAGGTTGAAGCCCTTGGATTTCTAATTATTTTCTTTATTTTTTCTATACTATAAAATTCAGTAACCACAATGAGTCTGATCATGTGAGTTAAGTATTCCTAGAGAAATCATATGCTTTTCTATTCTAAAATCATATTTGAAGAAGATTCATCAAGAGTTGCATCTTACCCTTTGGTGTGGTTATATACGCTAAAGAAGTTTTTGCATTTTTAAAAATGTTTATTCTTGTACAATGGATGATCTCATGGCCTTTTCACAAAAATCTTTGTCTTAAACTCTCTATTCTAAATAATATTTGGAGAAGATTCATCAAGAATATCATCTTACCCTTTGATGTGGTTATATTCGTGAAAAAAGGTTTTGCATTTTTAATATTGTTTATTCTTATACCATGGTGATGATATTAGTTTTACCTTTGCCCTTATATATATTTTTTTAGGAGGAAACATCTATATATTTCAACAAATTTAAACATATTTTTGTAGATTAATATAAACTTTAGGGTAGTTTTGAAAATTTGAGATGGGGCAATAGAAGTGTATTACTTCTTGAATGATGATGGTCTACGTTTGTGTTGCTCAATCAATTCATATAAGAATCTATTCATGTATTCTGCATAGATCGTTAGCATTCTTCTTTAAAAAGAAAGAGATCAACCAATCTCGGATTATGCAGGTCGACGGGTCTATGAACAAATTGCAGAGCTGCATACCCTCGTCTCTGAGGCGCGCATCTTTCAAAGCCTTCAACCATGCTCGGAGAGCGCCAATTGCTGCTCATTGTGTGATGGCTGATGTGAAGAAAACCGGGATGGTGGAAACAGCTTCAGGCCTTGCAAAGAAAGTGTATGCCAAGTACAAGCCGGTAGCCAAGGATTTCTATACCAAGTCTGAAATAGTAACCGAAGAGTATGCAATATACCTTTGGCGTGTGTTTAATCAGTACACCCTCTTCCAGAAAGCGGCTCAAACTGCTTGCCCAATAGCTTGTTATTTTTCAGATATGTACAACCAGAAGGTTCAAGTTGCTGCTAAGAATGGGTACACGGTTGCATCACATCTTCCAATCATACCCGTGCAAAGGATTGCTGAGGCTCTCAGGACTGATAATATGAAGCCTATAGTCATCGATGGTGCCAATGCAGATGAGATTACAGCCTAGTGGTTGGTGATGATTCTCTAACAAGAAGTAATTGCAGCTTATTGGTGATTATTCTTTAGCAGCTGAGAGTTCTATTGTTGTGCTTAGATTGCCTAGAAACAGAGGGTGATGACAATACTGTGTGTTTTATCGCCGTTTTTTGAAGTAGCATTGGTTAGGAAGGTTTATGACGTCGAAGATGGAATATATGAATTATGCATTGAGATAGAGGAAAAGGATTTACCATTCATTAACTTGGTATATTTTAATTGTTTGTTTTTTTTTATGTGGAGATGTTGCACTTTTATGGTGGGGGTTGAGGTTAATAAGTTCCATTATGTGATAGATGGTGGTTCGTTGAAGAAGAGGATGCAAATTTGAGGGGTTTAAATTTTCTGCCGTGGCACTAAACACAATAGGGGATGTTGTGCATTTTTAGTGTACTTTAACAATTTGTTTTTGTTTTTATCTTTTAATATTAAAGGAATCTATAAAAAAATCTATGTGTTAGCTATATCTACACATATATGAATGATTCAATATAAGATAAAATTGACTCTTTTTTCCAAATTACAACCATTCATTCCAAAAAATTCGATTCTAAGTCTATGTAAATACTCAATACTAAGTCGGATTAAAAAGTAGTTAATGATGTGATCAAGTGCTTTAGTTTGTCATCTCAAACTTTACTATTACTATGTTATCTGAATTTATCTCTAAAATGGTGGGAGATACACACAAAAAAAGTTTACTTGTTATTAATTTAGTCTAGCCTAAATTTGATTTTTCATGCACCAAAACCAAAGCAAGCCACCCCTGAGAAAAAATAAATGAATGTCGAAAATCTTGGGCAAATCCAAAGAGAATTTTTTTGTATGTTCATCATAAAATATTTTTAGATCCCAATAGACCCAATGCCGGATAGCCGCCAAAAAACATAAATAAGAAAACACAATATGTGCCCCAGCTACATCTTCGTAACTCCACATTCGAATTTCCGGATTCGTTACCATTCCTCATGTTCAATTCATTATGTTAGTGAATAGATGAATTAATTACTATTGGTAAACTTAAATTTGTTTTATGATTATTTTTAATATATTATAAAATATTACTCCCTCCGTCCCACCTCAATTGTCCCATTTGCTTTTGGCTCGCATACCAATACTCACTTTATTTCTTTTTCAACTACTTCCCACTACTTTCCACCTACTTTATTACTCTCACAACTTTTATCCAAAAAAGGAAATAGGACAATTTAAGTGGGACACCCCAAAATGGAAAGCGAGACAATTGAGCCGGGACGGAGGGAGTATAATTTACAGTTGTGAAAAAAAAATACTTATTTTAATTATTAGGAATTATAAATTATGATCATTATAAAATAAATCTTAATGTATTTTATTAACGAAAAATTAAAACAAGATAAAAGTGGATAAAATAAAAATTAAATTAAATTCTTTAAATTATTAAGTGAAAAGGGAAAAATAATTAAATTAAAATGAAAAAAATTTCTGAGGATCCAATTTCAAATTTTAGATAATAATGAAGATGGAAGTCTAACTAAACCAGAACCTTATTTTCTTATAAATCTAGAAGTTTGCTTTGTCGTTGGAATTATTTGTACCATAATATTGATCTTTGAATGCGGACAATAGACATTGACTCCTTATTTTTTAAAATATTACGGCTATACATTATTATTTGGACAAACCAATATGAGTATAAATATTTTTCGTATTAATTTTCAGTTTATATTTTGAATTTTCGTTTAATATTTATTCCAACCTATGGTTTGTCCAAATAATAATGCATAGCGTTACTATATAAAGAGTCAATGTCTATTATCTGCATTCAAAGATCAATATTATGGTACGAATAATTCCAACGACAAAACAAACTTTTAGATTTATAAGAAAATAAGGTTCTGGTTTAGTTAGACTTCCATCTTCATTATTATCTCAAATTTGTAAATGGATCCTCTCTTTTTTTTCATTTTAATTTATTTTAATTTAATTATTTTTCCCTTTTCACTTAATAATTTAAAGAATTTAATTTAATTTTTATTTTATCCACTTTTATCTTTCATACGTTATTTTTTATATCAATATGTGAATGTCATGTTTATACGTTATTTTATTGTAATTAATATCATGTTTTTGAATGTCAATTAAACGTCTTTATCTTTCACACGTTATTTTTTCATGTAGTATTTTTTCTACAAACATGATCATGTAGTTTAAAATGATAGACATTCATCAATTGTAGACTTACGTTTAGTTGTTTAGTAGTTGTTTAAAATGTATCAAACTTGCGCTTCATAACATATATCCCTATTTTTTTTGAAAAATCATGAATGATAGACAAAATATTTTCTCCCAAAAATTGTTTTCACCCTTGCGATCCCCCACATATCAAAATGTACATAATCAAGACGAGAAGATGACTTGCACTTACGGGTAGAAAATGTAAACTTCTTGCTCTTTCCTATGATGCACTATTCACATAATTCATCTTTAGCATCCCTTTGGATTTAATAATCTCTTGTTTCCTCAACTAAATGGCTCACTGATAATATAGGTTGTTGAATCATCTTCAATAGTGCAGAGCCACGTTAGCAGTGGTCATGCTAGGTTGTTAGAGTATCATCCACGTGGTGTCAGTTATTCTGAGCATATGTCAGTAAAGTTCTGACATGTGTCAACTCGTTATTCACACATCGCGCATTGGCGCAGACCTGCTGACCTCATATAAGACAAAGAAAAGCTTTTTGGGCCAAAACCCATTACCATAAGAAGCCCGGTAATGATTAGTTGAGCTCTGATGCGCAGAGCATGCTGGGTCTGCAGTCAAAGTCTTTTTATTCCGCGAGAGCTTTGCCAGAGCAGACCTCACAAAGATTATTATAAATTGGTTGCTTGTGACATATTCTATAAAATAGTTTATGTTATAAGCTATGTTGATATTTATGCATATCAACTTCTCCCCCCAAAAGTCTCAAAAGAGGTATGATGTGCTTCTGAGCTCTTAATTTTCTCAAAATTACTTATTTATTTTGAATTTATTCATCCTCTGTCAAATACGTTGCGTCTGCCGCTTTTTCGCCTCTTTTCGAATTATGAGAAGGGATAAGACCGTAACTTCGCACCTCCGCCAGTTGTAAAAAGTAATGTGGCAATAAATGTCTATCATATCAAATGTCACCGCCCTTTCACTTTTACTGTTACTGCATTGTATCGAGGTCACTTTTACTGACACTCCTCAGAGCGGTCAACCGTTCATTTGACCGAGCCATCGGATCAACTATCACTTTATCCGGACCCTACACATAGCAGAGGTTGTCGCTCCATCTTCCCATTTCCATCTATAAATACGACAACCTCCATACTTAGACAACTTTCGCAACTGCAATTCCCTTTAACCTACCTTCCAAAGCTCTAAGCAAATTCTTAACACTTTTGAATTTCCTTTCTCGTTCGTGACCGTCAACAGAGTTTCTACTCGCTGTTCTCATTCTTCCAGATCTCCCTTCCTACGTTTGTAGGTATCATCTTGTTTCCTATATTCTTTAATGCATACTCCCAGCTTAGACCATTTTTCCCGTTCTAGTGTGACTTAGAGCACTCTTCGCTCTTTTCGTCGTCTCCTAGGACCAACCAATGGCTTCCGAGTTCATTTACCAGAATCTGGTGAACGGCCTCATAATATTGTTCCCCCCTCTGCCATCATCTAGCGCAAACAATTCGAAGCTGGGCTTCGATTACCTATTCCAAACTTCTTATGTGACATCTTTACCCATTATGGGGTCCCTTTCAACCAACTGAACCCTATGTTCATCCGTAAAGCTGCTTTTTTTCCACAATTTTATTTCTTTATATGGATTTGGAAACACAATAAAGCTCTTCTTTCTTCTACATCGTGTGAATAAGAATATCCCCTTTTTGTACTTCTCTCCTGCCACTCACTATGAGCTATACGGAAAATACCAGAAAGTAATAAGTTCTAGTATAATGGATACTACGTTGTGACCCCACCCTCATTCGATGGTTGGGGCTTTCCTTAATTCCCTTTAATAGTTGATCTTAGGACAATTTTGATTAGGTCTGGAGGCCTGGCCTCCCTGGTATAGTAGCTTCACAATTAGAATGTATGATTCATTCTTCCTACCGTTATTCTTTCGTTACCCCGTTTACCGAGAACCCAAACGTCCTATCATTTTTTGATCTCTTTCCGAGCTGCCCCTGGAGACCCTTTGTGGGCATATACTCTCTATTTTACATCCCTTTCTTCTCTTCTTCTTTTATGTCCTTCTTTATTAAATCTTATTTCCTCCTTTACTTGTGCAGCTATGTCTTGGGCTCAAAAGTTGTTCGAGCTTGCACATGCCGAATTAGCTCGCTCCATCGCAGAGCGAGTTGAAAAGAAGAAAGCAGACCTTTCCTCTGGAGCAGGTGGCTGTAACACTGTTGCCACACAGACCCTCTCCGCCTTTGGGGTACCAACCCTAGATCCTACTGTTGTTGCTGGGAATTCCAGTTCTGCCACCCCAAGTGGCGTTGCTGCTATTGCTAGAACTCCCAACAGTATAGTTATGTTGTTGAATCCTCTCTAACAGTGTAGAGCCACGTCAGCATTGGTCCTGCTAGGTTGTTAGAGTATCATCCACGTGGATGTTAGTTATTCTGAGCATATGTCAGTAAAGTCCTGACATGTGTCAGCTTGTTATTCACACATCGCTCGTTGGTGCAGACCTGCAGACCCCATATAATACAAAGAAAAGTTTTCTGGGCCAAAGCCCGTTACCATAAGAAACCCGGTAATGACTAGTTGAGCTCTGATGCGCAGAGCATGTCACATCTGCAGTCAAAGTCTTTTATACCGCGAGAGCTTTGCCAGAACAGACTCGCAAAGATTATTATGAATTGGTTGCTTGTGACATATTTTATAAAACAACTTATGTTATAAGCTATACTGATATTTATCCATATTCACATTTTTTCCCATCCAAATTCATAGAGGATCATATATAAAAAACAAAAATACTATCACTCCGTCCTCTTCAAAGAGATGCGTATTTCATTTTGGCACGTCTTCTCCAAAAAGAGGCATTTCCCAAAATGGAAATAATAAGAGGTGTTTAATTGTAATAAGGGTGCAATTAGTGTTTAAACTTAAGTAAAGACTTTAATTTATGTGCCAAAAAGATATGTCTCTCTTTGGAGAGGACGGGGTGGTATTATGCTACTTTGCTTCATGATTTATTATTACTTGAGAATGTATAACAAGATGTTAAGATGTGCGACGTCGGTATCTCTCAACAAATTCTTACACAATTTCAAAACCAAAATAATTAAAAAACGTGAAAAATGAAATCACCAATTTATGTTGTTCCGATCTTCAGTACATTATAGGCCCGTGATATGCCACAATAACCTAGCGACAATCAATACTACAGAATTAGAAGCAAAGATAATTTATGCAAAAATAGATTATGATTATATTGTTGTATCAAGAACCAACAAGTCCCCTATGCCGAGCGTAAGAAATCATCCAGAAAAAGAGGAATCCACAAACAAGAACAGTAAACACGACCACCTGCATAATATACGCATTACAAGTATCAAACTTTTCAACTATAAGTAGTAATAAAATTATTAAAATTTTATGATGATTATATACCCATTTGAATAGGTAGCCATGGTTCTCCCTCCATGGATGCTTAATATTCATACCAAATATAGCTGCAGCTAAAGAATACACAGCCAAACACACTGTGCCTGAACTCAGAAAGAGCTCGAGCTGAACGTACAAGAAATGAGTTCCAATATTATCAGGCATGTCCCGTTTATCGGAGAAATTAAATACAAGGTAAAATATGACGAGATGTAAACCTGAATGAGCTGATTCCGATGATTATCCAACTGCATTGAACAAGATTATTCTGTCATAAATTCACATAGCCCTATATAATTAAAGTTCAAATTGACAAGGTTGAAAAGGTTATCTTTACCTGAATATTGATGTAATCTTCTGTATCATCAATATACTCTCTCAACTGGAATGAAGGATAACACAAAAAAAGAGAGCAAAAAAAGTGTAAAAGAAAATAAAATCTTGCTTAACTACTAATCCCTATACTTAAATGTTAAAGGAATTGTGACAAACCGTTGTGAGCTTGTTCATTGTGCCCTCGATTTGCATAAAATAAGCCTGAGAAACATAACAGAATGAAACATTCAGTCATACATAGTGCATCATAATAACGCGAAGATGAAGAAACAAAACTAGATTAGTTGCTGAAATGAATGGCGTAAGAGACCTCAAGAAGCATCTCAAGTTCATCAATATTGTTCTCTTCTTGGGTAGTGGTTACTGCACTACTACCCCTACTACTACTTCTGCTGCTTGTGCAAAATTTTGACTCCGTGGAAGCAGAAGCAGACATGACTGTTTTTCTTGAAAGATAGAGATCGGCCATGTCATCATCATCGTCCAAGAGTTGTTCGAGTTCATCTCTCACCTAGAAACAAAAACAAACAGCTTCAAGACAAAATTTAAACAAACTAAAAGTCTTTTACTTATCCAATCTTGAAGGATTGAAGCGCACTTACTTTCTGAACCCGACTCGTAAGTCTAGTCATAGAACTCTTCATCTTGCGGACACGATCCAAGTTTCTACTATTGGTCTGCATAAGTCAATTGCACATGGAGTTTCTAGGCATTAGCAGAGAAAGACTAAAGCAAGTACAGATCAAGACCAGAAAAAGAAGGAGAAAAATGTTTGTTACCTTAGCTGTGAGCTCATCTAGTGCAGGATATGCAGAAATCTCGAGCTCTCTAGTTTGAGAATCAAGGGATCTACACAAGCCTTCTAAAGAAACTTCTAGTGCTCGAAACTCAAAAGGGAAATCTATCATAGTTCCACAACAGAGTACCATCAATCACACAAATAAATGATGCAGATTAATGTGGATCTGTGACTGAATATTGAGGATTATATAATGTATCAAACCTGAATTTTTAGCATCAGTCTCAACTTCACTACTCCGTGCTTCAAGCAACTCGTCTTCTTCTCCTTCACCGCGACCAATGCCCAAAGGCAATCGCCTACACAACTCCTCAATGATTGGGGCTACATTGTTCTCAAGTGGATCCCTCAACAGCACCTAGAGAGAAAGAGAGACAGATATTAGCATTCTAATTGGAATAATCATAAACATATTAATATGCATATAGAGAGATTTGCATAAAAATCAATAACAGCTACAGACATTCACATTCCATATGGAAGATTAATATACATATCAAGATTAGGCACAAAACTCCTATAAAATCTAGATACATTCACATTCCACTTGGAAGATTCACATTTATATCATGATTTTTGTTATATGTGAATGCATGAACTCCATGTATATATATCTTTCTTACCGGGAGTCTTGTTGCAAATAGTTAGCTCGGTAGTTAAGAGTAGTTATTTTTCTTGAACATAATCTTGTGAGCAGCTTTGGAGGTTAAGTCGCTCTTTGTAACGTGAGGTATATATATAACGGTTGCAAGCATGGTTTGCGGATGACATACATCTGAGTTTTGGGGCTGGGAAACACTGCTACATTCTAGGTTTTTTTTTTCTTCGGTGAGAGGTAGATGTTAGATCACTGTGCACGTGAGAGTTGTGTGTGGTGATGTTGGGCA
>JAPKLX010000288.1:203003-240454 GCA_026898415.1 Leonotis leonurus | reverse complement strand
CATTGTGAATTGCGATTGATGACTAAGCATGTGTTGAATGCTTAACAGTAGAATAGAGTGTGAGTTGTGTGGTTTGCTTCCATTTTAATATAGTGAAGCTCGTAAGGATTTTCTTTCTTTCTTTGTTACTGCACTTAGCTTCGCCATTGGAGCTCATTTTCGAGCTCAAGCATAACAATTTTGCATAAAAATCCAATATAATCTAGAGACATTCACATTCTGCTTGGATGATTTCCTAACAAGATTTGTATGAAAAATGAATGAGTTAAACCTAAAGCTACATAGGCAATTGCATATATATTCTACTTAACTGATTCACATCAAGATTTGCTCAAGAATAAAAAAAAATTCAAACTACAATCTTACAAATTCACCTCATCTGCAGTTATAATCGCCTTTATATGCTGCAAAAAAATCAATCATTAATCACTAATTAGCAACAGAAATCACCCGAAAAAATAGAAGCAAAAAAGTAAAATAGTAAGTAAAATATAATAGAAAACGAAAGTACTTCCAAATTGAGGACGATGGCTCTTTCTCTGACTAGAATTGCAGATGGGTAAGAGAGCAAAGGATCAAGAATTCTGAGGTCTCTGCCATTAATGGGAACTCTCCGCATGATATCGAACTTATCAAAATCAACTATTGTCCCTTCCCCACTACTGTCTAAAACTATCCAATTCCTCGAAACTGGACCTTTCTTCTTCAATGACAACTCAATTTCTGCACCCATTTCATCACTACGTCTCTCCGACGTTCCTTTTTTCATATTATTATTACTAATTTGCCTCTACTGTTTGCAGTGAAAAGAAAACAATTAATCTTTGTATTTTCTTGCTCCAAAATGTCGGTTCGTGAAGAAGAGATTAATGGATTGTGTGAGTTGAGGGACCGTTGATGTTACTATTTATTTTGTACGTTTCTTGCAGAAGTGAGATAATATGCATGGGTTGTCTACTCACAACCTACCTCTTTTATTGACACGTTTGTCGGATAATAGTTGGGGTAAAGATAAGTGTTAATTGTGAAATATACCCAATTCCCTAAACCTACGTTAAGAAAATACCCACTGCAAAAACTACATGAAGAAAATAGCCACTTTTTGACTTTCATACACAAATCATTAAGTCATTATATCATATAACTAATTTACTTACTTCTCAACGTCACACATATTTCTCAAATATTTTCTCTTTCCTCACATATCTCTTTCGTTGATCTGCTTGAACGGGTCCATTTGAAGTCATTTTTGAAACATTTTCAGGTAATAATCTCATTCTCTCTATTTTATTCGGTAAACATTAAATACCGCCCAAATAATGAGAACTACCGTTTGCTTTAAAACTAGCGGTATTTACTCTTATAATGTTTTTTGCGCGCGGTAGATACATATCTAGGGATAACAGATATTTAGCAACACTGCAGAGTGAATACCGCCCGTAAATAGCGAAATACCGCTGGTACACCCTCACCAGCGGTATTTCGCACGGTACTGATATCCCGAGCGGTATCAGTGCCATAGTGTGTGTTTATCTTTTCCATGCAAGAATATATCATATTATTTCTGATTTCTTATTACGTTCATTATTTTTATTTGTAGATGAATGATTATACACCTGTTTACGTGAAATATGGAGGTTATTGGGATGGATGTATTTATACGGGTGGCCAGGAGCAGACAGCACCTCTCCCGAATAATTATATCACTATCACGAATTTAAAATTCTGCATCAAGTACATGTCTATTGCAAGTGAAAATCAGTACGATATCTTCTGTTTGTCGAGATCGAAGAATGGTCGGCTTATCAAATCTCAATTGACCACTGATGATGAAGTTAGAATACTATGTTTGATCCAATCATCACCTACAGTGTATGTGGATTTGAGGGGGGAATCGAGCAGCAGAACTGAATCCACAAGAATTCCGGACCTCAACTTTGCATATGGTGACAATGTTGGTGAAGAAGATGATGGTGGTGGTGGTGATGATGATGATGATGATGATGATGATGATGATGATGAAGATTACGTTGTGAGTTCAGATTGTTCTTCATCATCTGAATCCGAAGAAGAAGAAGGTCCTCAGATGAACAGTGGTACATTTACCGAATTTGCAGCATGGATACGTGATGCAGGGGGTATGTGAAGAGTTCTGGAAATGATGTATCCGAGTGTGGATAGTGACGTCGAGTACAACCCTAATACAGAAGGGTTTTGAAGAAATTGGATAGTTCCAATGGTCCCCCTCAATGCTATGACCTCCGAAGTGCTGACTGAAGAAAATCCAATACTCGAAGAGTTAGGTGATGGGTCGATCTTTGATGATAAGGAAGACTTGAACATTGCGGCTGGATTGTGGAACATGGAGAACCGAGCTGAATACAGAGTCGTAAGATCAGACACATATCGATTGCATTGGGTTTGTAAGTCGTATGAAAGATGTCCGTTCGTTCTGTGTGCTCATTGTCATGGAGGTAGTTGGACTGTATTTGAGTTTCGTGCTCAGCACACTTGTACTGATGATATCTCACATCTTGGTCCGAAAAAAGTACACTCAAAGGTGATTGGCGCATTCTTTGCGAAGAAAATGCGAAATGTGAAAGATATCATAAGACCGAAGGTTATTCAGGAGGAGCTGAGGAGGTGTTTCGGTATGGATGTCACGTACGATGTTGCACTCAGAGGCAGAAATCATGCACTTGAGATGATCTACGGTAAGTATGATGCATCATTTCAGTTGTTGCCTGGATATCTGCATATGTTGGAAGTGATGAATGAAGGTACGATCACTGATCTTGATGTTGGTCCTGACAATAGATTTAGACTTCTATTTGTCGCTCTTGGAGCTTGCAGAGCTGGGTTTGGCTTGTGTATGAGGCCTGTTATAGTTGTTGATGGCACTCATCTAAAGGGGAAGAACAATGACATTTTGTTCGTTGCAGTAACGAAAGATGCGAATGAACAAATTTACCCACTAGCTTTTGGGATTGGGCCGATCGAAAATCACGAGTGTTGGATTTGGTTCCTTACAAGAGTGAAAAGAGTTTATGGTTGTACGCCAAACACATTGATCGTATACGATCAACATGTGTCGATTGAGCATGCCGTGGGTATCGTATTTCCTGAAGCAACACACGGTTTATGCTACTATCATCTTAGCGGCAAGATCAAACGGTTTGGAAAGATCACTGTTGGTTTATTTCAGAGAGCTGCTTACACATACAGACTGAATGAATATCATAAAAGAATGAGTGTCATACAGGCTTCAAAGCCTGCTGCTTATGAGAAGTTGATGAGTGTTGGACCGCCCAAATGGGCTCGATAGATGTGCCCAGTGCGAATGTATAGCTTTCTAACATCTAATGCAGCTGAAAGCTTCAATAAGACACTATTGTGGGCTCGACGTCTACCTATTTGCTCTCTTGTGGAGGCAGTGAGACTTGTGTTGGAAAATTAGTTCGATGAAAGACGTCAGAAAGCTACCTGGGATCAACAAGAATATCCGGAAGAAGTTATACGAAAAGTGCGCCTGCAAATTGATAGATCTCGTGCGTACAGCGTAGCTCGTGTGGATGCTCATACATTTAAGGTTGAGACGAGTACGCGGTCAGTTATTGTTGACTTGAATGCATGGAGTTGCGAGTGTATGGAGTTTCAGTTCGATCTCATTCCTTGTTCTCATGCAGTCGCGGCAATTCAGTACGTATAATATCTACATTGCGATATTTATGAATTTATTATATTGTCTAATTACATTTGTTTTACAATTTTACTGGAATGTCGGTATGTCCATATCTCAATTCATAGCAAACTTTTACAAACGGACAGCGATGCAGGACGCCTACAGAGTACACATTGCACGTGTTCCTCACAAAAATAATTGGGTCCTACCAACCAATGTCGCAAATATAGAAGTTTTGCCAAACAAAGCCATACGAATGCCGGGTCGACCTCGACTAAGTAGACGTAGATCAGGAGGGGAAACATCTGGGAGACGTAGGAGAGGTAAACATCGGGTCCGAATTGCCCCCAAGTAGATGATGATTATGAAGACTAATTTGTTTTGAAGACTTATTTGTTATGAAGACTTATTAGTTTTTATATTTGTTACGACTATATATTTGTAGATGTGAGGCCAAAGGCAGACCTTTGGTAGTGCTTCTGATGACAAATTTATAGATGTGTAGACGTGATAAGTTAATATTGATTTGTAGATGTGAATTAAACAAATAAGAGCAATAGCTTGACTGGCATTTTGCGCTCCTATAAGTTCTCCTACCTAGAATGACGGGGGTTCGAAACCCATCAGCGCAATTTTTTTTACATATGATGCTTTTTCACTATATGAATACATATTCTCTATATATGCGACGATATATGTGTAAATATGAATAAATATTTTATATACTTGCTAAAATATTCCATATATTTGTAAATATGAATAAATATTCACTATATTTTATATATTTGCTAAAATATTCCCTATATTTGTAAATATGAATAAATATTCACTAATATAATAGAAATAGTCTAATATTTCATAAACAATCCCAAATTAATACAAAGGCAAAGATACTATCAATCACACAAATGAAAAATACTACAAGCCACAAAAGCACGATAATCCGAAATATGCGTCGATCCCCACTCAATTGATGGCCATCCACTGATTATTCGTTCCACTGTCATGTACGCGAATGGCCCACAACTATGACTGTCACTCTGTCGGAATTGCTGACTGGGATCTGCACATCGTACACTGAAGGTTTCTTCATGAATTCTAAAAATCTATCATACACACCTAAAGGAAATAGAGGGGATACGGGAGGACGATATTCTCTTGATGGACTACTGTAGGCGATCGCCTCTCCGGATACGTCCGACACGTCAGAAGTGGTAAACTAAATTTAAAATAAATAGTTAATTAAAAAAATATTAAAAATTGAAACTAAATTAAAACACGTAACTGTAAAAATACCTGTCTCTGTCCTATATCAGATGTAGAATGACGGTATGTCACAAATGAAGCATCGATCCCTGAGAAGTGTGGCACGTCCGACGTCGAATGTCGACCGGCTCCCATGTACGTACTCGACGTGCCGACCACTCCCGATGTCATGGGCCCGGATACCTCCGGGATGGGGGTCATATGCTCGGGAAATGCAGTAGATGGCCGAACAGAATCATCGTCCTCATCAGCAACACGAGACGGACGCCCCGAGTCCGTAATAGGTGGACTACGTCTCGGAGTATCTATCACCGGAGAACTACGTCGTGATCCGCCACATTTCATCATCTCGAACATCCCCTTCATCCACGTCTTCAATCTGCCCTCAGATGCTGTAATCTCAGCCCGCATATCAGCTCTAATCCGTGCCTCAGATGCACTAACCTCAGCCCAAACAATCTCGTATGTAGTCTCTCTCTGCTCTCGGCGAGGGAGGAGCTCCTCTGCTGCTACTGGAGGACGAATCAGGCCTCTGCACTCTAGCACGCTTCCCCTTGTCGACACGGTGTCGAGGAGGCCGAGATGTGTGGTCGGTGTGCTCAACATGCTGCTCATCCACTACAGGCCTCGCACTCCAAGTGGATCGAGGATCGGAGACTTCCTCAACAACAACAGGTGGTCGTGTATGTCTAACACGGTGCTGATCACCTGAAGTATGCTGAGTCCTCGATGTAATGCTCATCAAAGGAGCATATGATACCGCCAGCGGACGCGGACAGTCGACAGATGTCACATAAGGTAGGGATCGCTCGGTCTCCTCCATAACTATATTCGTAATATCATAGCACTGCAAAAAATAAAAACATAATTAATTAATTAAAATATTAATTAAGTACATTAAATAAATAAATTAAATTAAACCAAAATTTTAACTTACATCCAAATCCGTGTAGAAACTCCGAATGTCTGCAGGATCCGGAAGATCTGGAGTCTTCCGAAAATTCCAATGAAGACATCTCGGATAAAATCCGTCACCACGATACTTCCCGGCAACATTACCCACCCCGGGAAGCAGCTCAAATCCCCAAATCATCAACAACCAAGCAAGTCCATAAAAGTGATATCTCTGATTATCCGGAATTTTTCTTAAATAATTCCGGAGAATTTTGAACGATTGTGCTCCCCACAGGTACTCATAGAAGGCGTCCATGTCCGATGCCAGCGTCCACAGCCACGGAAATACCATCTTCTGAGCATCATGCCCGAAAATGAAAATCGACGCCATCAAGACGTGGGCCAAGCCTAGATATATGTCGGCCTCGTGGGGAGGAATAGGGCTGTCAAAATTTACCGAAAAAACGGTATATCGTACATACCGTATCGATAAATACCGCAAAATACCGAATATAAGGTATACCGAAATTTTTGGCAAGGTATGATACCGTACCGAAACTTTTCGGTAAGGTAAAGGTATAAGTTTTTCAAATACCGAGGTATACCGTCATATACCGTACCGTAGTATATAATGGAAAAAAATGATATATATTGTTGTTTTTGTGTATATAAAATTATATGTACATATATATTCAATTTTAATCATAACAAAATAATTATTTATAAATTATAGTTAATAAATATTAGTGACAATTTTACTAAATTATTTTTTAAAACTAACACATCAATCTAAATAATTATAATAAAATAAAAGTAAATTATTTTATATGATAATATAACTATGTCTACTTAATTTTAAATATAATAAAAATTGTAATATATAATTAATGAAAATAACTTAATTTGTTAGTATAATATATCACGCATATATGACCAATTAATAAGAAAATGATTCATATATTTAAATCTAGTACATATATAACAATATAATAATATAATTAGTTAATCTTTTAGTAATTAATTATATGATATTAGTGATTAATTTCGAAAATTATGTTATTATAAAATAATACTTTGTATTTTTTTATATTTTTAATGTTATTTAAGGTGTTGTTCATTATGTTTTATATATGCACATATTTTAAATAAATAAATTTTTAGTATACCGCCAAAGAAAGGTATACCGAAGTAAGGTAAGGTATACCGAAAATAAGGTAAGGTATAGGTATGTAAAAATATCATACTGAAAGTAAGGTATACCGAACTAAGGTATACCGAAAATTATGGTAAGGTAACCGTATGAAATTTTCCATACCGAAGGTAAAGGTAAGGTATAAGGTATGACGATTTTAGTAAAGTATATCGTACCGTGACACCCCTAGGGAGGAATGCGCTTTCGGAAACGCTTCAGCAGATCCGCTCCGGACAAATGGCCACCGCCGCATGCCAACTCAAAAAGCCGAATGCCTCTCGGATCGTGGGGATACGTGCTGTCGAAGATAGAGCCCCCAAATCGCAGTCCCGTGATCAACGCGTGATCTCGTACAGTATACTCGATATCAGATCCATTGAGGTGGAACCAGATACCGGTACGGGACCAAATGCACCGAGCAACTATACCGTGGAGCGCCGATGAACACACGTTGCCTAGTGTCCATCCTATAAAATGTCCGAAAAAACCCTCCTTAAATCTGTCAAGCAACTCGTAACCCCCAACCTCAAGAAGTGTGAGCCGGATTTCCTCTAGTACACTAATTTTATAATATGTATTCGGTATCGATACCCGATCAATAGAATTCGGCCTACGATACCACGGACGCTCCGATACCTTCATAATTAAAACTAATTAATAAAATACTCAATAAATAATAACAATTAATTAACTCAAAAATTAATAAAAACAACTAATTAATAATATATTTTTCAATCGGCAATATTTAAAAATTAAACAAATACATCCCCTAATTAAATACCAAGTACATAAATGAAATCACAAAAATACATAGACAAATAAACACAAAAATTAATAAAAACAACTAATTAATAATATATTTTTCAATCGGCAATATTTAAAAATTAAACAAATACATCCCCTAATTAAATACCAAATACATAAATGAAATCACAAAAATACATAGACAAATACAGTATAAATACCGCCGGTAAATACCGTGCGGAATGCATCTACCGCGCGTCATGCACACGCGCGCGGTAGATGCTCCGTTGCCAGCGGTATCAATATTTTCGGGGTCCTATCTCAATTCTAAGATCAATCATGTATATATCTCAAGTAAATACTCAACAAATAATCATCTACCATATATATATATATCGCATAACTTACTGTAATTATTGAAATTTCATAATTTTTGAACGATTAGAAGCAATAGATATGTAATTATATGGTGTGATTACCTCAATTTCGTGGGGTATTTCTTCATCGGAGTGCTCCATTTCAATGGTGGAGGCGGTTGTAATATCCCGTCTTTTAATTCTAAATAAATTTTCTTAAGCTCTAAAATTTCTCAGATTTCTCGTACTTGGATCGAAATTACGAGACCAATTGTTTGATGTATATTTTGAGAATAACGAGCACTTGTAGTAATTAAATAGTTAATGTCATCACTTAATCTGATTACAATGATAGTTATTATTCTTGTGTTTGATATCCTGGACACAATGATAGTTATTATTGCAAGTGTTTACTCCCTCATGTAAGACAGCTCGTTAAACAGAGAGCAGATCGTTTTCAAAGGAATTAACGATCTGCTTCTCATAAATTACAGCGAGCTGTCATACCAACTTGCTTGCTTTGGTTTCTTTTCTAGATTATGTTTTAAGCAGATCACAATTGTAAAAGTAGCTTGAAGTTTCAAGTCTACTTATAACGATCTGATTCTCTAGTTTAGAGTTTGAGTTTTCAATTGGTTCAAAATATACTTGTTATATTCTACAAGTCATTTGGCAGCTCGTTGTTAAAGAAGGAACAGCCCGCTGCGATATTTCCTTAACAAGATCGTTCTCAAGACATTTCTAGAGGAACAGCCCGCTGCTATATTTCCACAACAAGATCGTTATCAAGACATTACAAGTGGATGAAGCAGCGCGTTTCAAAAGAAGTAAAACCCACTGGTCTATTCTACAACAGATCGTTTTATGTCCAAAAACGATCTTATCATCTCAACATTAATATAGCAGATCGTCTGATTCGAGAAAACAAGCTGGTTGCTTCAAGTCAAAGAAGAATGAGATGAAGCTCCAACACAAAAGTCAGCGAGCTGCTATGACATTAAAATCAAGCTGCTCCTCACGGTAACTACGGTGGACTGCCGACATACCTAAATTTGTCACAAGTCAACCACTCCTTGTATTGTCACATCAACAGCATGCTTTAAGGAATGAAGTACAAGAATATCAAAATTTCAGTACGGTGAATCATTCCCAGTATGGCAATACATTGGGAAATCCCATGAAAGGTGGTAACCACTCTCACTTTGACAGCGCGTGTTTTAACAACACTGCCATGCATTTAATGCAGTCATTAATGCAATGAAGAAGGACCTCTTCTTCTCCAACGGATAGTTTCTTCATTGAAGCTATAAATACCACCTTCATCTCCAGAAATGGGTATGAGAATTCAAGCGAAAATTGCCATTACTCTGCTCAAAATACTTCAAGCTATCAACGTTCATAGCACTCCTTCAAAATCAAGAATTCTCTTGAGTGTCTACAGTTCTTGAAGTTATTATTTTCTGGAAAGTTGTTTGTTTCAAAACCCAAAGTTAGGATCTAGTTTTGATCCAGTTATATTCCTAGATTGTAGTTTTCAATCTTAGGAAGAAGAAGTGTAATCACAAGTATTTATCTAGTTTTGATAAAGCTGGTGGCTCGTACTCAACGAGTAAAAAGAAAGGAGACTTTAGTTGATTTCGATCTAGTTTTGATCGAGCCGTGGACGTAGGGAAGTTTATCCCGAACCACGTTAACTCTTGTGTTCTTTACTTTCTGTTTTTCTTCTCCATCATCTTCTTCATACTCATACATATAAAAATCTGGGTTGTTAACTATTTCAAGAAAGAAAACGTTTTCATCTTAAAAAGAGCATTAACCACCAACTTCCGCACACAACTTTAATCAAGTATAAATCTGTGTTTGTGTCTCTTGATTATTGTTATTCACTTATAAGGTATTATTTGAGTAAGACTTAATCTTCCTAATAAGAAGATTGATCTTACTACTTCAAGCTATCTTAAGTTATTAAGTGTGCTTAACCCTTATACTTAAACTTTGAACAAGAAAACCTAAAAAGTTTGAATTGGTGTATTCCCCCCCCCCCCCATACACCAATCTAGCTCTTTCGGGACCAACATTTAATTTAATCAAAGTTGCAGAATTTGATTTCTCATTATATAATAATTTCCTTGTTTATTTTAATTCTGGCCGATGGAGGTCTTGGCTAGGTTGCATATCCCTTCGGTTATGGCTGGAAAAAAAATTCCAGATTTGAAGCGGAGTTGGTTCGGGGTGATTCGGAGCCTGTTCAAGGTATTTCGAAGTTGTTTCGAAGCAGCTCGGAGTTCCCGGCTGTTAATAGGAGGTGGCTCAAGACTGTCCGTTAATACACAGCAGCTAAGTCTGCTCTTCAATTTATTTATTTATTTATTATTTGTGTTTTGATTCTTAAATATTGAGCCTTAGTGTTACTATGTAATTATATTACTGGAGGTTTAGTTACAGTTTTAAAGTTTCTGATTTTGGTCCCGTAGCGTTTTAGAAGCATACTGATTCTCTGTAATTTCTTATGATCTGCTCAATATGTACTTAGATTTCAGAGGTTCAGTAAGGGAGTTGTTAGGTTCAAGCATATGTTCTGTAATTCTGAGCATGCTTATCCAAATTCTATGTTCTGTTTTAGACGCTTTTGGATTGTTGTTCAAACTATGAACATGGATTTTAAGTTCTCACTGTGGCTATAAACTGCCACTTCAAGGCCTATATATATATGTACTGGGCTTGAAATTACATGATTACTTCTAAGGTTCTGAAACTTAGAACTACGTTTATGTTTTTAAAAGTTTGAAAAACTGCAGTTGTTACTTCGGTTTTCATAGATTAATTAAGAGGCAGAACATGTTTATAGTTTATGATTCTTAGTTAGAGAAAGAAGTTTAAGGGTGGAGGATAACTACCTTAGCCTTTAACTCCTTCTTCTTCTGGAATGAAATGTGGATTGCTTGATTATGGATTTGTGTTTGTGTGTATTAACCGTATCAGGGCAGCCCTTTACTCTTTATATAGATATATGTTGCAGTGTGGTATCTCTATACCTTAATGCTTAAGTTAGATATCTATCTTAATAGATCTTATGGCTATTTCTTTGTAGAGCATGGAAGCATGGATGGAGGCATAGAAGTCTCCTCACTTAACCGACTGCAGCCCCTACTACACCCCCTACAGCAGCATGGCTGTTTGTTCCTACTGCAGCAGCTATGCTGCTTTATTCTTGTCTTATTTGCCCCTCCCTTATATATTTGCAGCATCATCATCATACCTCTTATAGCTATAGAAGCTTCTCCTTCTTTCCTTTGTTTTTATTTTACTACACACGAGTATAGTTCTCCTTTTACTTAGTATTTACTTTATTTGTTTAGTGTTATGTACTGTACCCACATAGATATATATATATATATATATCTTGTTTTAATCAAGTGTTCCATTTATTTATCTTTCCTTCTCCCAAAGTTCAACTCTGCCGTGTAGCAATATATATATAGATATATATATAGTTTTGGTTATTACAATGTATTGATATATGTGTATTTATGTAATGATTGTATTCTTATTTTACTTGCAATATTTTCAGCCATATTATGATATGTATCAACCGTGAGTTTCATTTTGCAAAATCTTTAATTTATATGCAATAACATATTATACATATATATAGATATACATGTAGCATACTTTTATCCTATCTTTAACCATACATCTTATTAGTAAGTATCTCATGTATGTTCTTAATAAGTTCTTCAACTTCACAACATTTTTCCGCACTTAACTTCTATATATCCAAAGTAACTCATACCCTTTTATATTAATCCTTTAAGATATTAATCTAGATTTCTTTTAATAACTTATTATCCTAATTAAAATCCCTCTTTACTATAAATAAATTTCTCGATATTTAAATAAAATGATCAATATAGAAATAACAATCGCATTAAACTATCGTTTACTTCGTTAATTAAAAGACGGGGTATTACAAAGTATGAGCATATTTATTTTCTATTCTTTTTCCTAAAAGTGATTTAATTTAATGAAAAATACTCATAAATTTGCTCAAACCAAACCGATAGTAATAAAAGGAATTGAAGTATTACATATTAGAAAGTTATTCTGCAATTGTAAATTACTTTAAAATTAATTTAAATAGTAAAATTTTCAAATAAAATAATATTTAAACTATGTTTAAAATTGTTATTTTATTTTTTTCAAGAAAAAAAAATCTTCAAACGTATATTGATGTGTTTCAATAATATTCATGGCTCATTTACTATATTGATATATTTCAATAATAATGGTTCGTTTCTAAAAAATAATACTCCCTCTATCTCATTTATCTTGACACATTTTATATTCAACTGAATTTATTATAATAATAAAATGTGTCAAGATAAGTGGGACGGAGGGAGTACATTTTACTCTTAAAAAGTTAGTCAATTTTACACTTTGACATCTAAGATTACATAACGAGTAGATACTTCCGCATAAGCATAATCTATTTTCTGGTTATATACATTACTGTTGGGTCCCAAGAGAGCAGGTGTGGTGTCGGGGGGGGGGGGGGGGGGGGACAAAACACCACAATCCAACTTTCTCGTGATTGGTGTGAATTGAGAAGTAGCTCGATGTTTATACCATAACAACTCGCTTGGATTAGCAGTCGATCTCCTCTGATGTAGAGAGAGATCTAACTGCTCAAGTAAGTTCTCGAAACAGAGCATGAGTAATCTGTGAAGGAGCAGATAGACTGGCAGCTAGCTGGAGCATACAAACAATCTGTCCAAGTACAGATCGTGTGCAGAAGCTGTGTATATGTTGTTGGCTGCTCTTATACTTAGAAAATATATTTTGTTTATATCGAGTGTTCTTTAATAGATTGATTCAAGATGCATAGCTCGCTTAATTAGTAAGCTCACTGGTGAGTGATAAAGAGAGAATCAAAGCAATGCAATGCAAAATATAAAAGAACACACAATATTTAACGTGGTTCGGGAAACCCCCTACGTCGATCAAAGCTAGGTCGATGAATTCCTTAACCTTGGATCCCTCGATTATTTATCCTCGTTGAGTACGAACCAAAGCTCGCTTATTTATTCTTGTTGAGTACGAGATTACAACTCTCTTATTTAAACTCGCCGAGTACGAGATCTGAGTTCAGTTTTATAGTCGTTCTACCTCCAAGCTTCTGGTTATGGAGGAAACTAGAACTATGGGTTTTGAAGGCTCAAATCTAAGATAAGTTCTAGCGGGTTATCTTCAGAAATATGGTGATTTCTCTCTAATTTACAATACTCAAGAATGTATATGATTTATATCTAGTGTTGAATAAATAAATCTATGGAAAACTAGAGAGAGAATCTTGTGGCGTTGAAGCAAAGAAGACTTGAAGTATTTATAGGCATACTTAAATTATAGCCGTTGGAAGTCTTTGCAGCTTTTGCAGTAAGCATTAAATGCTCTTTTGACCGTTGGTTGCTGACTGTACTTCTAGTCGTTGGAGTTTGTCCTACGTGGATGTTGACATGGAATAGGACAGGTAGGCTTATCAATTTAGGTAGATTCTAGCTTCCTCCAACTGGGATGAGCAGCTCATTTGGACCTCATAGGAACAGATGGATTAAAACAACATGTAGTTGAGCAGGTTGTATCCATTAAACATTGAGGTGATTCCGCATGAACAACAAATTGATCTGCTATCGATTTGTTGATCGATCTGTTACACACAGATCGTTTTTCTTAAGTTTGTTCTTACACAGCTAGCTGTCCATCTCACAATGCAGCTTGTTTGAGTAATTGTTGATTGACCTGTTAGACACAGGTTGTTTATACCGAGTTGTTCCTTGTATATTTTCTTATGCAGCTTGATGTCAACCTGTCTCGCTGCTTCCTGGTCTTCATATCGACCTGTCATCTGTCTATCGATCTGCTATCGATCTGTTATCGATCTTTCCTCGGTAAGTATGCTGGTCTCTTGTGCGATAAATTAAATGAAATAAAAACTAAGTCTAGATAGATCAGGTTATTCCTATGAAACAGATCGTTACATCAATCTGTTCTCACATTTTGACTTAACCAGCTACATAACAAGGCCGATCTTTATAGCACAAATTGTTAATTTAATCTGGCTTTTCAGGTTGATCTCCCTTTTAATACATAGACAAAATAAGATCAAGCTCTATGACACAAGTCGTTAACTCAACCTGATCTTACAAGTTAGCTGATCTACTATTGAGAACACAGATGGCTCATATGGACACAATCTGTCATACGTTGATCTATCCTTACACTCAACCATTCTGTAAAGTCTATCTAAGCATAGATACCTGAGCATGAATAGACATTAAAGCATAAACACAGTTTAATATCATGCATATATATTATGGTTTCGTATCATCAAAACATATAAATAATGATTTCCACAATCATCAAAAAGGTTCCTAACAATTTCCCCCTTTTTGATGATGTCGAAACCATCACAATAAAATCAAACACATTTACGTGCAGATGCAGAAACCACTTACATTATTACTTGGAAATGATCTATACATGAGCTAAGTTGGTCTGCTGCTTCCTTAACCATCTGATTCCCCTTTTTGAGATAAGCTAGATTTGATCCTCAAATCTTTTCCCCCTTAATGATAAGTCTCTCTTGCCCCATTTTTGGCAAGGATAAATTCAATATATAATTTCCCCCTTTTCGGCGTTATCAAAAAGGTCATCAAAAAGGTTCCATCTGTTGGAAGTCCAGCTTGATATCTCATTCTCGGCAGGTAGTCTGTCCAGCTTGCTCTTCAGCAGTGACCTTTTTTCTAAAAGTTTCCAACTTCGGATTATGATTTTCTAATGAAGTGACTTTTCCTAGTGAAACGACGAGACGGTCAAGACGCATCTCTATGCTATGCGTTGTAGGCTTCTGGAGCCAAATTCCTTCTTCTTCTAGATATAATATGCAATCCTTTGATGAAAATCATCGATCTGTGATTTTCGAACTGCATTACACTTGATGAACCATTCCCCCTAGTTGATATGACCTCATTGAATATGTACTGGGGTGAAATGGTGATCTGCTAGGTCTTCCTTCATGTGGCTTGTTCCCCTAGGTGAATGGTTTCTTAATTGAGTAGTGGTCTTATTCATTTAAGCTTACAAGCCACTTAATTAATTAATAGCTTCATCTCCTTGAGCTTGATACCATTCGTTGATATTTGAATTGGTAATCCAATGACATCTCTTGTTGACCTGGATGTTAGTACCAGCTGATCAAACTGATGCTTCCACCTATTCGTCTGTCTGCTTTGAATAATTTTAGGACTGAACTGTATGGGGTAGACTAGTTTGCTTCTTTCTGCTTGAGACATATGCATCCATAAATTTGATTAAGCGTCCCCAATTTCATTTACTTAGCATCATTCGATTGATTCTAAAAGAAAACATGAAATAACACAAGACAATTCATTCTTATTAGAAATTGATGAATAGAACTGCTTATTATAATTGAAATACAAGCAGATAAAGATAGTTTGAAGTGGAAGTATTGAACAACTAGCTGATACATGCTTAAGTTGGTTCCCCCTTAATCTGCTATCTATAGATAAGCATGTTCGCTTGTTGAAATGTTGTAGTTGCTTTTTAGAGAGACAACTTAATGAATACAGTTAGCTTTTAACATTATTAGCTCTTGATGCAGCTTGCTGGTAATTTGATGATCTTTATCTGTAAGCTCCACATTTTCTTTGCATTCCCCCTTGCTAAAATACTCCTTAAACTTCATGGGGTCAACCTGCTTCTCGCTGTGTACCCCTTTTTAACGATCTGGACACTGGTCTTAAGTCACAGTCTGTATATTTCTCTATGAATTTGATGTGACTTGATCTGTGTTTTGAGCTGTTTGGCGTCATGTGCTGTCTTTCCGATGGTAGTACAGATCGTTACTGATATCTTCTTTGTTGGTTGATTTGTACTTTGTTACTTATGCCCAATCCATTGAAGCAACAACTGCGGCTCAGCTCGTCAGTGATCCGCTTTAGTTCCTCTTGACTTTATTTGTAACATAGTTTTTTTGAATCTAATTTTATTTTAAAAATATATTTTAATTATGCGATAACAAAATAAATACCATAATGATATATGTTTGTAAAAATTTCAAGTTGTTTTCATGAATTTTTTTTTCTTCATATTTTATTCTTTCTCAAAATGATTTTATTTTATTTGTAAAAATATATGCATTGTGAATTTTGAATTAGAGATCTGATAAATTTTAATTTGATATATAATAAATAAGCTAAAAAATGTAATACAAGTATATTTAAAATACCAAAATAAATTATACAAGTATAGAATATATGTCTGTGTGAAATTTACACATTTTCTATATTTTTCATATCATAAATAATTATCTTATTTAAATTTAATTTTAATTAAGATATTATTTTTATAATTCATACTTTAGTATTTAGTTAAATCATATGTTTGTGTGTGTGTGAGAAGAAATAAATAAAATATGTTATAAAAATTTACTCCATAATAAAAATTAATCAAATTTTAATACTCCCTTCTTCCATGATAAGTGTATCATTATTATTTAAACGTAAATTATAACATGAAATGAATAATATTACATTATGTTTCGCATTGTATCGGTAACGAGTTTTTATGCATAATATCATGTATAATGAATTTGAATCGTTCATTATGTAAAGATTAATGGTCAACTTATTCTTTTTTTTATGAATTATTTTTATATAATCTTTTACCTTGTTGGATCGGGAGCGCCCATTAGAATTGACGTACACCACACACCAACAATTTCTTTCCCAGCCTACTTTGTCCTCACTGACAGGCTGAACCAGGACACTTCCCAGTAGATCACCCATCATAGTATTGCTCAAAGCCAAGCACACTTAACCTTGAAGTTTCTACTAAGGGTTCACCTGAAAAGATGATGCACCATGTTGGTATGAGTAGTACTAATCAATTCATTTAACCTCTCGTCATATATAAGATTTGGTTCTCATCAGATTCTACCTCTATATATAGAGGGAATGGATCACATGAGAACTCATCTTTAGATATGAACTAGGAATCAATTTGGACCGTTAATCTTTGTATAATCTATGGTCCATACTAATTGTGCATCAAATTTATGCATAGAATGCATTGAAATTATAATGCATTGATTAATAAATAAAAATGCATTATCATATTATGCAATAAGATTCTACGTGTAATGCATCAAAATAATGCGTAATATGCATATATTTTAGTTCATATATAAGATTTGGTTCTCACTAGATCCTACCTCTATATATAGAGGGGATAATTTTAATGAAAATAGATCTACTTGTGTAAATTAAAAATAAATATGAACCATCCATATTTTTCATCCAATGGATATAATTAAATTATTCCCTAATCAATAAACCTTAGTCATAAATAATAACAGATTCCCTGTTTTTAGGGATATAATATTTTAAATAAGATATATACCAAAATTATCTTTTAATTTGTACCATTAATCTAAATAATTTAACAGTCAAGATTTTTTTTAGTTAACTCATAAAAAATCATTTTTATTTGATCTATTTCATATATATATATGTGTTTGTGTGTGTGTGTGTGGATAATATTTTTCGGAGTCCCTGTGTGGTCGTCAACCTCGCAGTGCCTGAAAACCGCCCATTTAGATATGGAAAGTATAATTTAGAACTATCATAGCAATAAATCTAAATCTATTACATGGTCGTAAGAGAGTTATAAAAACTTTTTCTAAGCTTATGATATCTTTGTGTGTGCTTAGAATATTATCCCCGGAATCTTAAATTTTTTGACAATAAGTACTTGGAAAATCTAGTTGTGTTTTGAGTGCTGGGTTTAACGTTTGAATTTATTTGTAATGTTTTGACTCATGAGTTTCCCATGTTGATTTGGAGAATGACTGGAGTATTTATAGACATTCAATTTGAATATTATTTGTTTGAACAACATTAAATGCACAACTTGTCGTTATACTGATTGTACTTTTAGTTGTTGGAATTTGTCCTAGCTATCATTCGATGTGATCATGGACATATTGTCTTGATCGATTTAAGTAAACAGTTGCAACCTTCTTAGGTAGTGTTCAACTCGATGTTCTGTTGAAGTGTTGAAATAAAATCATCTTGATCTTCCTCATGGAAATGTTAACTTGATATTTCTTGATAGGTCGACTGTTCATCTCTCATTGGACAGGTCGGCATATCAACCTCTCATTGGGCAGGTTAATAGATCAACCTCTTGTACTACATGGATGTATCAACTCTAGTTTCACTTGGTCAGGTTGATGATGAGAGCTTGTTATTCAAGTTGATGTACGCTTTAGTAATGAGCACATTGATCCATCAATCTATTTTACGATCTTTCTCTTGACTTGTTCTCCACTAAGAGAAGATCATTCAACTCCCTGACAAGTGAGTTATCCTAGTTACAACAATTTTCTTATAAACACACTATACAAATCTAGGTTTCGTTCAACATTATCTAACATACAAAAAGATTCCTAACAAAAACTAAAACAAATAAAGTTACATTTATGTTTTATATTTACGTAAACCAATATATAGGTATGTTGGGAAGTGGACTCCTGCACCTCCTGGAGGGTGGGTGTTGGGAACCCCATGAATTTATATTTTGTTTTGATGATGTTCCTCGAAACTACACTTAGATGTTTTGGAAACCAAGTAGTCATTGTCATCTATTAAGGATTATCTTAAGTGTAATAGAAGCAGATCGCTTTTGGCACATAAATAACGATCTGTATTATTCTAGTAAAAGATATTCTGGACACAATGATTACTATGATAACAAGTTTCTTTCGTTGTAAGTCAGCTAGCTCCCTATATGGTGAGCAGATCGTTTCTTATACATAAATAACGATCTGCTTCTTATATAAGCAGCTCGCTGACATTGTTACTTGTTTCTTGGTTTCAACTTTTAGTTCATCTATCACAAATCACAAATGTAAAAGTGGTTTGAAGTTTCAAACACTTATATCGATCTGGTTCTCTAGACTAGGTTTAGCCTAGAAAAGGAAAGTATACCTTTTTGGAGATTGAGCAGCTCGTCTCTTATTAACTACATCAGCTCGCTGCTCAAGACCAACAACAGATCATTTATATCAATAATGATCTGATTATCTCTCCACACATACAAGAGATCGTTTTTCACCTATAACGATCTGGTCATCGAAATTCAATGAAGAACCAAAGAGATAAAGTTACAATAAGAAGGACAGCGAGCTGGTATGACTTCAAATTCAAGCTGTTCCTCTTAGTAACTACGGTGGACTGCCGACATACCTAAATTTGTCACAAGTCAACCACTCTTTGTATTGTCACATCAACAGCATGCTTTAAGGAATGAAGTACAAGAATATCAAAATTCCAGTACAATGAATCATTCCCAGTATGGCAATACATTGGGAAATCTCATGAAAGGTGGTAACCACTATCATTTTGACAGCGCGTGCTTCAACAACACTGCCATGCATTTAATGCAGTCATTAATGCAATGAAGAAGGATATCTTCTTCTCCAACGGATAGTTTTCTTCAAAGAGGCTATAAATACCACCTTCACCTCCAGGAACGAGTATGAGAATTCACGATTACAAAGCTCAAACTCTGCTCAAATATCTTCAAATATTCAAAGCTCTAAAAGCACTCCTTCAAGCTCTAGAATTCTCTGAGTGTTTTATTATTCTCTTGAAGATAGTTTTCTGGAAATTTGTTGTTTACAAAACCCAAGTTAGGATCTAGTTTTGATCCAAGATTTGTAAGATTTAGATTGTAGTTCTTCAATCTAAGAAGTGTAATCTCAAGTTGTTATCTAGTTTTGATAAAGCTTGAGTCTCGTACTCAACGAGTAAAAAGAAAGGAGACATAGTAGATTTCGATCTAGTTTTGATCGAGCCGTGGACGTAGGGAAAGTTTATCCCGAACCACGTTAAATACCTTGTGTTCTTACTTTCTGTTTTACTTCATTATCATATCCTTCATACTCTTGCATTAACTTGGTTGTGTTAAAAGATTGACTAAAGAAAACGTTTTTAACTACAAAGAACATTAACCACCGAATTCCGCACACAACATTAATCAAGGTTAACTTTCTTAAAGTTAATCTTATTAAGTATTTCTTCTCATCTAAGGTTTATTTGAGCTAAGTTGTTTCTTCCTCACAAGAAGAAACCCTAAGCTAACCTAAGCTATCTTTATTTATAAAGTGTGCTTAAGCCTTATACTTGAATTTTGAACAAGAAAACATAAAAAGTTTGAATTGGTGTATTCCCCCCCCACCCATACACCAATCTAGCTCTTTCGGGACCAACAAGTGGTATCAGAGCTTCCTCACTCAACGTTGAGAAATTCCACGGATAAACTCATCGATGACATTCTACTATGGAGTCCACGAAGAGAAGAAGATGAAGAAACTAATAATCAACCTGCTGGAGAAAAGCCACAGCAAGGGGGAACCGATGGACAGCCCACTCGTCTAGGGGGAATAGACGGACAGCTCACTCATCAAGGGGGAACCTCACATGAACATTCTCAACCATCTGTTGATGAACAAAACATTCAATCTCCCTCTCCCTCAACTCAACATCCATCTATTCAACAACTGGTAAATGAAGTATCAAACATTGATTTAAATACTAACGATCTCTTTAATGTACCTACCACAGATCATCCTGAATTCGAAAATCCACCCGATGAAATGGAAATCGAAGTATCAGCGGATGAAATGAAAAGGCGAAGAAGATGGGTAGATAGTCATACATCTGATCTCATTGTTGGGAACCCAACAGATAGAGTCAAGACAAGACGAATGCATGGAGAAAGTGCACTACTAAGTTGCTATCTTGCACACACCGAACCAAAGGACATCGAAGAAGCCTTGCAAAGTGCAGATTGGATCAATGCCATGCAAGAAGAATTAAATGAGTTCAAGAGAAATGATGTGTGGTACTTAGTGGATTGACCTCATCACCAAGGAGTTATTGGAGTCAAATGGATTTTCAAGAATAAAAGAGATGAAACAGGTGAAGTAGTAAGAAACAAGGCAAGGCTAGTCGCAAAAGGTTATTGCCAACAAGAAGGGATAGACTTTGATGAGACATTTGCACCTGTTGCAAGACTAGAAGCCATCACATTGTTTCTTGCTTATGCAGCTTTCCAACGCTTCAAAGTATTCCAGATGGATGTAAAAAGTGCATTTTTGAATGGGATTCTGGAAGAAGAAGTCTACTTGGAACAACCACCTGGATTTGAAGTTGAAAATGAAAGCAAGGTGTACAGATTAGCTAAAGCAGTGTATGGTCTAAAACAAGCTCCTCGAGCTTGGTATGAGACACTGTCTACATTCTTACTTCAATTGGGATTCAAACGAGGATCAGTTGACAAGACATTATTCACCATCAAAGTTCAAGACTATATCCTTTTAGTCCAAATTTATGTTGATGATATCATTTTTGGATCCAAATCTGAATTCCTTTGCAACAAGTTTAGTAAGCTAATGCAGGACAAGTACAAGATGTCAATGATGGGAGAAATGAATTTCTTCCTAGGCTTACAAGTCAAGCAATCTGCTGATGGGATCCTAATCAATCAATCCAAATACATCAACGATTTCATCACAAAGTTTGGAGTTAAATATTGCAAACCAGGAAAAATTCCAATGCAAACCAATGGGCAGATTGGCCCTGATGCACTCGGGAAAACAATAGATGTAAAACTGTATCGTGGTATTATCGGTTCACTTTTATATCTAACTGCTAGTCGACCTGATATTACTTTTGCAGTTGGTGTTTGTGCTAGATATCAAGCAAGTCCAAGGGAATCCCACTTGGAAGCAGCCAAACGAATATTGCGTTATCTTAAAGGGACCATAGAAATAGGTTTATGGTATCCTTGTGATGATAATTTTGAATTAACTGGTTACTCTGATTCTGATTATGCAGGTTGCAAGCTTGATAGAAAATCCACATCTGGGACTTGTCAATTTCTTGGAAACAAGCTCATCTCGTGGTTCTCTAAAAAGCAAACTTCGGTTGCAACCTCAACAACAGAAGCAGAGTACATGGTAGCAGGGAGTTGCACAGCACAAATCTTGTGGATCAAACAACAACTAAAAGATTATGAAGTATACATGGATAGCGTGCCAATATTTTGTGATAGCTCAAGCGCAATTGCCATCACCCAAAATCCTGTCCTACACACTCGCTGCAAACATGTTGATGTTCGTCATCACTTTATACGTGACCATGTTGAAAAGAAGAACATCAAGATAGAGAAAATTCACACGGATGTGCAGCGAGCTGATGTTCTCACAAAAGCATTACCTGAAGACAGATTCAAAATGCTATGTGGAAAATTGGGTTTAAGAAACCTTGAAATTGGTACAAGTGTTGATAACAGCTAGCTGGTGGTAAAAAGCAATCTGTTATCACACCTCTAAATCTAGCTCCTTATTTACTAAGTCTTAATGTGCTGCTAAACTGTGCTTAATTTTAAATCAAACTGCTCAATTTTGAGTATTGACAGCGAGCTGATTAAGTTGAATGTACACAGCAGATCGTTCAAAGAAGAAAAACGACCTGCTAATCTATCAACGCAACCAGCGAGCTGCATGAAAGAAAAAGCAATCAAATAATGTTATTAAGTACAACAGATCGTTCAAAAGATGAAAACGATCTGCAGATCGTTCAAAAGATGAAGACGATTTACATACCACAACAGCAAGCTACAAATGTTAAAATTAGCAGCTAGCTACCAAAATCAAGGAAGAACAGATCGTTATCATCCAACAACGATCTACTAGAGCATTAATCAAGGGGGAATCAAGTTCATTTATTTCTCCAACTCCTTGATTATTAAATTCTAATGATTGCTTATAAATACTTTTTAATTGCTACGTAATCTCTAACGCCTCCATGTCAGAAAAAGTAGAGGATAAAAGTGGGGCTCATTTAATGTGGCAGACCTCGGTTATTGTTTCGAGGCAATTATGTGACACAATTTGATGGCGTATATTTGGGCGGCAAATCATTAAAACAAGGGAGTAATCTCAACCGTTACTAGTCATTACTTTTATATGATTTAATCTGGTTCGTTCATGATGTATCCATGAATATGTGAATGTTTGACTGTTCCTCTTACACCTTCAAAACTCTCTCTCATAAAACCTAAACCGCCATTGTTGTGCTTGCTCGTTCAAACTAAACTTTTCAGCAACTCTTGTTTCACAAAAACATCTCCTCTCATACACAAAATGCCTGCTTCTGAAGCAAGTTCATCATCTTCACAAACACCTCCGATCTATGTGTCGGAGATGTTACACACTATTGAGGCCAGATTATCACCGGAGCCTCGTGCTGTACTCGAACATCATGGGTTTCGTACCCTAGATGTTCTATTCAGCAAAATCACTGCGTGTTCAGGTTTAGACATCAAGCATGCACCTATTTTCGATATCCTATTTGTCTGTTTCTGATTCACATAGTGCTCTTATTTTTGACTGTTCTTACGAGAATAGCTATATATATATGTCTACGTTTTTTTTTTGTTTGTTTCCCTATCCATCTATGGTAACTCATTAACTTATCGACAAATAAGCACTGTTATTCATAAATACATCCTTCATCATCTATCTAGACTTAATGGATCTACATTTCTATCTAGGGTTCTACAAGATCATCTCTGCAGAACCAGACTACTTTCTCCCACGACAAATAGCCCTATTCTATTGTTCGTGGATGGTTGATGATCAGGATGAATATACTGTCAAAATACCGGTTGGAAAGTCAAAGGAAGACAACATAAGGACGACTGTGATTGAGATGATTCTTCAAACATATCATTTGAAAGACGAAGGAGATATCGTGATTGAAGAAGTTACTGATGTGCAAATCCAAAGTACTCTCGACATTATTCTGGCTCAACCATTCCAATGGACTGGCAAAGCATTTAACCGATCACTGATGCTGCCCAGTTATCGTCTTCTATTTGACTTCGTACAAAAGGTATTTCTTGGCCATCAAGGCACTTTTGACTCGGTAACTGCAGGCAAACTCAAAGTCATGACTACAATTGTACTTAATCTCAAAGTAAATTGGGCGAGATCGCTGTTGAAACTGATCGTGGATGAAGAACAGCAGATCATTATTCGCCAAGACAGCGATGGAAATTGCACAAGGTTGCATGTCAAATGACCTCTTCGACTCTCCACCAAACTAAGCACAATCATAGCTGGTTTCTTCCAGAAGGACAAATGGCACAAATCCGTTGATTTTAGCAAAGACTGGATTTTACCCAGGACCAGACATCAGATGGAAATGTCTTTGGGCATTGCTTCCCAAATTTTCTTAAAAGTCACGGATGACAAGATGAAGCAAGAACTTGTCCGTGTTGGCAAATCTAATCCAGAATGGAATGTACCAACGAAGAAGCCTGAGACTGTGGGCGAAGCTTCTGCTGCTCAAGAAGAAGTGATCAAGGAACGACCTGTCAAGAGGAAGGCAGCTGGTCCTCCCAAACCAACTGCTGCTGCCAAAGAAGTCAAGAAACCTAAGAAAACTAAGAGCAAACCAACTGCTCGAAAATTGGAGGATGAGTTGGATGCAACCATCGACAATTTGATGAAGCCCACTGCTCTAGAGATAGATGAAGCTGCAGTTGAGATTGATACTCACGAGCAGCTCGCTGATGACGGTGAAGAAAGAGTAAAAGGCGCCCAACTTCTCTTTCAACAGTTAAAGGAAAAGGCCACTGATTTGGTACTCAAGTCCCTACCAGGCATCAAGCTTACCCCAGCTACATTTGAGATGGCCCAGAGATTCCAAACTTACTTGGAAATTCGGGACTGCAAATTTTATATTCTGGAAGCAATTCTTCTGTTGTTCTCAATCAGCAAACTGAAGGTTGAAGAAAACCGACTGCAACAATATTTTGGTTTTCTTGATGTACCGGATGCAAGGCAGTACTTTCGAAGCTACGTGCTAACGAAGATGAAAGAGGAAGCTGCCACAATCAATGTCGATCTTGCTCCCCTCTACACAGATGAACGAGATTTTTACAACTCGGCCGTAGATTTGCAGTCGGGAGATTTTGATGATGTATTTAATTTTGAAGAGAAAGTTGAGGGAGGCAAACCTGATGACACTCCCTCTTCAAAGCCCGCTGCCGAGCACACAATTCAAGAACCATCTGCTGCTGTTAATTTTGAAAAGGCAGAACCATCTGCCACAATGGAGGAAACAACACCAATTTGGAACCATCTGCCGAACAAACTCAAGAACAAGCTGTCAATGAACACTTGGAAGAAATCTACACCCCCAACACAGCACCAGATGGGTTTCAACTTCACACATTGGAAGAATTGCTATGTTCAAACCTTGGCTCCCAAATGTCAGCAGATCAACTGAGCGCAATTATTCATGAGAGTATCAATAATCGATCTGCTGCATTGGCCAACTTTGTATTCTCTGCTGCAGAAAGTGCTCTTCAAACTGTTGAGAAGAATGTCCAGCTCGCTCAATCTAAACTCTTCGAAGAGCTGCATAAAAATTTGGACAGCGATCGTGAGGTTTTTGACAAGTTCAAAGAAGAGACCAACTGCAAGATTGCTGCCATTCTAGAAGAGAAAAAATCTTTTGAAACAAAAATGAATGCCGCTGGTGGAAAGATGGTGGAAGAGGTTAAAAAGCATGTGGAGCAGCAATACGTTGACATGGAGAAAACCACTATTCCAGCAGTGGTTAAGAACACATTGCCTACTCTACTCAAAGACCAACTACCAGAGGCTTTGGAAGCAGAAGATGTTGCAACTGGCAACGAAATTTTCCTTATCAACAAACAAATCACTGACATGAAGGTAGCACACAGCGCGCTGGCTGTAAATTTTGGATCTCACGTCAAGGATGCCTCCAAACAGTTTGATGAAGTTAATGGCAACATCTCCGCCTTCCTCCAATACAAAGAAGAATCTGACGCAAGATTTAAAGCGCTCAATGATGAACTCTCCTCCCTTCGACTAATCATTTCAAAAGAGTTTATTGCTGATGTCGAAAAGGGGGAAGGAGTAAAGAAAGGTTAGCCCGCTGCTGTTATCAAAAAGAAGAAACTGTCTGCTAAACAGATTGCTGAAGCTAAGCAAATACAAAAAGAAAATGAGGAGAAACACAAGAGAGAGGAAGAGGCCAAGAAGGCTGCTGTCAAGAAAGGAAGAAGGTCATGACTGAAGAAAATGAAAATGAAGAAATGTTTTTGGATGGATGCACAGCTGAGCAGATCGCTGATCCAGAATTCAGAAATCTTTGGAGGGCCGAGAAGCAAAGGCAAGGAGTGACTGGAGCCTTGGATGACAAGGATGAATCTCAGGATGAAGAAGAAGAAGAGCCAACCAATCCGGTATTCAAATTTTTTGAAAAATACCAACTTAAAGATGCTCAAAATCTCACTTGGCTACACGCAAAGAAAGCAGGAAGATGGAATCAATTGATTAAAGAGTTTGTAATGCAACATTACTATCTGCTGGATGAAAACATGCAAGGTGGAAATGTGGACGAGCTGTTTAGAGAATTCTTAAAGCAGCACAAGAATCAAACCTTCGTGGAATACTCACATAGACAATCTGCAATGCACAATCATCCACTCACTGCACCAAAGAAAACGACTCTGCTATACCCAAGAATCCCTGGAACCACAGAAGTCGATCACACTGCTGTTTTGAATGCTATCAATCGATCTGCACAGCTGATGGGTTATCCCATTGATTTCAACAATAAAGACTACCGAAGGGTTTTCAATGGAATTTACGCAAGTTTTGGCGTGCCCTCCGAATTAAGACAAAGGGAGATGGTTGAAAGAAGGAGACAGCAGTTGGCTGAACAACAACGAAGACAATCTCAACCTTGAAAGCATTCTTTTTAATTTTGCAGCGAACTGTCAAAAATGTATTTTGTAAAATCCTGCATCATTAATGAAGTATGAAAGTTTATTTTGGAAAAACAACCTGATGACAATATCTCTTTGTCCAGACAATGTTTTATGATTGTCTTTTTACTATTATGCTCCTTAACTGTCTTCATAAATTAAAACTTCATATATTAAAGACAATATTTGTGTAGGTTTCGACATCATCAAAAAGGGGGAAATTATTGGGAACCCCATGAATTTATATTTTGTTTTGATGATGTTCCTCGAAACTACACTTAGATGTTTTGGAAACCAAGTAGTCACTGTCATCTATTAAGGATTATCTTAAGTGTAATAGAAGCAGATCACTTTTGGCACATAAATAACGATCTGTATTATTCTAGTAAAAGATATCCTGGACACAATGATTACTATGATAACAAGTTTCTTTCGTTGTAAGTCAGCTAGCTCCCTATATGGTGAGCAGATCGTTTCTTATACATAAATAACGATCTGCTTCTTACATAAGCAGCTCGCTGACATTGTTACTTGTTTCTTGGTTTCAACTTTTAGTTCATCTATCACAAATCACAAATGTAAAAGTGGTTTGAAGTTTCAAACACTTATATCGATCTGGTTCTCTAGACTAGGTTTAGCCTAGGAAAGGAAAGTATACCTTTTTGGAGATTGAGCAGCTCGTCTCTTATTAACTACATCAGCTCGCTGCTCAAGACCAACAACAGATCGTTTATATCAATAACGATCTGATTATCTCTCCACACATACAAGAGATCGTTTTTCACCTATAACGATCTGGTCATTGAAATTCAATGAAGAACCAAAGAGATAAAGTTACAATAAGAAGGACAGCGAGCTGGTATGACTTCAAATTCAAGTTGTTCCTCTCAGTAACTACGGTGGACTGCCGACATACCTAAATTTGTCACAAGTCAACCACTCTTTGTATTGTCACATCAACAGCATGCTTTAAGGAATGAAGTACAAGAATATCAAAATTCCAGTACGGTGAATCATTCCCAGTATGGCAATACATTGGGAAATCTCATGAAAGGTGGTAACCACTCTCATTTTGACAGCGCGTGCTTCAACAACACTGTCATGCATTTAATGCAGTCATTAATGCAATGAAGAAGGATATCTTCTTCTCCAACGGATAGTTTTCTTCAAAGAGGCTATAAATACCACCTTCACCTCAAGGAACGAGTACGAGAATTCACGATTACAAAGCTCAAACTCTGCTCAAATATATTCAAATATTCAAAGCTCTAAAAGCACTCCTTCAAGCTCTAGAATTCTCTAAGTGTTTTATTATTCTCTTGAAGATAGTTTTCTGGAAATTTGTTGTTTACAAAACCCAAGTTAGGATCTAGTTTTGATCCAAGATTTGTATGATTTAGATTGTAGTTCTTCAATCTAAGAAGTATAATCTCAAGTTGTTATCTAGTTTTGATAAAGCTTGAGGCTCGTACTCAACGAGTAAAAAGAAAGGAGACATAGTAGATTTCGATCTAGTTTTGATCGAGCCGTGGACGTAGGGAAAGTTTATCCCGAACCACGTTAAATACCTTGTGTTCTTACTTTCTGTTTTACTTCATTATCATATCCTTCATACTCTTGCATTAACTTGGTTTTGTTAAAAGATTGACTGAAGAAAACGTTTTTAACTACAAAGAACATTAACCACCGAATTCCGCACACAACATTAATCAAGGTTAACTTTCTTAAAGTTAATCTTATTAAGTGTTTCTTCTCACCTAAGGTTTATTTGAGCTAAGTTGTTTCTTCCTCACAAGAAGAAACCCTAAGCTAATCTAAGCTATCTTTATTTATAAAGTGTGCTTAAGCCTTATACTTGTTCTTTCGGGACCACCAATCTAGCTCTTTCGGGACCAACAGTGGGTCCTCCGTGTATCGTACCCAAGAGAGCTTATGGGAGTGCGGTCTGCCTCAGTCGAAAAGGGCCTGCACTACCATTGTAATAGAACCCACACCATTACAATTATAAAACAAGCATTATACATGTTCTAGAAATGTTAGTGATGATGTTTCATAATATAGATATATAGAGAGAGGGGGAATGTTAAGTGAAGTTATTAATTAAGTTAAGTTGATTATTTAATGGGTCTTACTGTTTCTAACTTTAAGTTATTTAAGTCAGTGCATATTTTTTTATTATATTATCATCTTTTCTATATATTAATAGTAGTTTAAAGATTTTTCATCATTCATAATACAACAAATAACTAAGATATCAATAAATCAGTTATCTTCTTTCTTTCTTCTTCCACAGATCTTCTCTTAAATCCATCAACATTTCAATTTTATTCTTCATCTCCGCATCTTCTTCTTCAACATGTTTGTGTCAACATATTTACAAGGAGACAGAGTAGTCTCTCTGGTTGTCAGCTTCCGTGTTGGTCCTAAAAGAGCAAGTATTGATGTATGTGGGTAATACATCAATTACAAACAATTGCATTTCTTGTAGATTTTGGGTTAACTGATGAAGTCCTTAACAAAAAAGGAATTACAAATCAACAGGCTATATATTTTGTATAAAAGAGATGATCAGTTAGCAGATAGTCATTTAACAGATCATGAATGGTCTGTGAACTTAATAGAGAGTCAAGTTACAATTCAAGTGCGGAATGTGGGTGGTTAATCTGTGTTGCTCTTATCATAAAAACCTTGTTAAGTTTAATTATTCTTTAAGACCAGATTAACGAAGATTATGACAATTAAGTATGCAATGAATAATCAAGATAATGAGCAAACTGAAATGAAGAATAATAAAGTATATACACAGTTTTACATAGTTCGGTAAACCCCCTACGTCCATGATCAATCAAAAGATTCATAATCCACTAACTTTGGATTATCTCTTCTTTAGATTGGCTGAGAACCAGTCACGAGTCAAGTCAAGAACTAGACAAGATCTCGTGCACGAAGCAATAGGTCTTGTCCCTTACAACTTACAGTAAAAATGGAATAAGATTTATTCCTTTTCAGAGTTTAACTAATAAGATATTGTAGGAATAACTAGAACTAATGGGTTTGATAGTGTATCAGAAAATACATTGAGTTTTAGGAGGTTCTAGCTTAAGGATTTGGATATGTAAGCTAAGAACAAAGTTTCCAAAATATTTCAGAAATCTCTTGTGTTTGAAGAGTTTGAGAAATTCTCGTGAGTTCGAGCACTTCGTTCGTCAAGTAGAGATTTCGACAAAGTTTAAGATTATTAATTTCTCATAAAAACCTAGAGCATGGCTTGGAGTATTTATAGGTCCAAAATTTGAAGAAGCTAGTCATTAGTTATTCTATACTTTTCTCCATTAATGCATCATTGATGCAATATATGGTATCGTACTTTCGCAGATTTGAGTTTCATTACCATAAATGATATTTGAGAACGATGATGACGTGACACCTAAGAACAAATAAGCAGATTATCCATTTAGGCAGATCAAGAGCTTAATCTCGCATTAGTACAGGTCATTGTAAGACCTTGTATATAGATCGTTCCACTTAATTTGTGTATGTAAAGATTGTATCTTCGACCGGTGGCTTCATGCCTTGAAGAATCATATTCTATTTTCTTGCAAGTGATCTTATAGTACAAATCATAAGTAATTTGTTCTTTACATTTTGATCACTATAGTGGCTTCGGTAAGCATTCCTTTTATTGATCCAACACTCTAGTCTTTATGGCACGATCAGTTAATCAATTGGAGAATGGATCTAGCTTGTGACAAAACAAAGGAAGACGATGTACACATGTGTGATCGCGGATTCCACGGTAGCAGTAATTCTAGTTGTACACTAGGAGCACGGGAGCTCACTCCCTTAATGAGTCTATCCTGGTTCAGCTCATCTTGTTCAGTCTCCAGGCACTGACACTTACTTGCGATCACATGTTCATTAACTTCCCTCAAAGAAATCCATGCCTTTCTTGGCTCTGTAATGCCCCCATAATATATATGAGATATGGGGGCGTATCTTATCAGCTACAGACACTATAATCGCATGCATAGTAGAGGTGTCCATTTGAACCGGAACGATCAAACCAAAAAAAAAATGAAAATGATTTCTTACTCACCACATCATCTAGTTTACCTTGAGCAATTATCCAACATTGCTGGCCCATCAAGATTAACTTTACCTCTTCACTCCAATTTACATAATTTTCGCCATGTTGGAGTGAACGACACACAATCGACAAGTCATACATTATTTCCTAGTGCATTGCTCCGTTTGAGTCAGAACAAATATGTTTTCGAACTTTCTCTTTAAAATTAAAAGTGGATGTTCCTGCACGAATCTCAACAATAACTTGTTTTGATTCTACACATTGATCATTTTGAACTAAAAGAAACTTTGGGGTGGAAAATTGACATTATGTCGACTATCTTCACTTTCAATAGTTATATATAAGTTTATGGAACAGAGAAAGGCGGGATGTCTGTGGTGTGTTCGTACCTAACTAGTCTAGTATGCAGATCGATCTTATGGTACAGATCGTAAACTTGATATGACCCAAAATATGTTGATCTCTCTGTTTTTGCACTTAGAAATAAAGGTGATTTGTCCACTAGCTCTGAATGCTCAAGAAAATAGTATTCCTCGATAAAGTCATCATTGATCTTCTCCCAAATAGCATATAGTTCATATATAATCCAAGGATCTGAAGACATATGAGCTACAGGTTTGAACCCTGTAGTTTTCGAAAACACATAATGGAATATTGTAATTTAAAAAATACACAATATAATAATACTATAATGACCAAAAATTTTAAGCTCTATGGAACAAGTGTGTCATCGGTCAAGTCCTTCCCCCTCTATTTATAGTCTATTTTAGTAGGGGTATCAATATTTAATATATATATATATTAAATACTATATATATATATATATATTAGCATCAAATTGAATATTAAGAAAGAATGAGGTTGATTTGGAGGTACTTTGGCATAATTTGCAGGATTGGAGCTGCATCTCCTATTAATTAAAGAAAAGGGACCATTATGCAACATTTTGGAAATTATCTAGGGAGGGTTTCAAAATTCAAACTCTCCACTTCCACAATTAGAAATCAATCGCCGCCTACGCCTAGTAGAAGTCACGCCTCTTCAGCCCTTGCCACACTGCCATTAGCCACCAGTCATAGCAGTCGCACATCGCAATCCATTTGTCCTCACCATTGTCGCACCCGTCCTCACCGACCCTCGCTGATTCCGCGCCATCTCTACCTGTAATCAGTAGTCGCGTCTACTTTGAATGAAGCCGCAACCCTCTTAGCAGCAGCGTCTCCGATGACCAAGACCCATTGGACGCTTGGTACCTCGTCCAAGAAGGTCGAATATTGAGTGTCTTCTCCACCCTGTTGGCCATCCAAAAACAGCAGAGTAAAAACATGCCCAGAACTAGAGTAGTTTGCAGCCTCTCCTCCAAAGTTGCAACGTCGAACACCCACGACCACATGTTATGGAGATGGCCCGTCTACACCTTGGCCCACTCGCTCCCCGAATTTTGCAATCGAGAATGATTCACAGGAGCCAATAGAAATTGAAACTGAAAATTAAGATGAAACTCTAACGGAGCTTCACATCTTGATTGAAGAGTGCATGCAATATGAAGGAGATGAAGGAAGACACTTCACAGCCGTTGGATCACTTGTAAATATGTGGTCATGATGTTTGCTACTATTTTAGTTAATAAGAAGAAAGCGGGTTTACGCTTATTTTAGTTGTATTGCATTTTTCTTTATTGTATGTTAGTTAGGATTGCTGATAAGATCCATATGTGTATCAGGACAGTCTCTTGCTTGTTTCTAGCCTCTATTTTCCAGCTCTGGTAGCCATGGTAAACTCTTGCTCACTTCCAGCCTCTAGTTTTCAGCTCATGTAATTTACACCAAAGTAAAATCCAGTGCATGAACTCCGACGTTCAAGTTAGATGGTGGACGATCACTATATATAAACTAATATTTGTAGAAGCAAGAGTGGAAAAAATCGGAAAAGAATATGTCTTCGAATGTGAGTTCTTTTTCTACTTTACTCGTTGGCTTGTACTTATACTGTCGAGAGAATTGTTTTCACTGCCCTAGCTCCAGCTCACTTATAATTGTTAATTGTTGACTAAAATGACCTTTCAAATAATGTCTCAAGTTTGTGGCTCATACAAGTCATTTCTAAAGTATGTACCTTATTCAGAGATGGCTATATATGATAGAAATTGTATGAGGGGCTCTTAAATGCGCATGATCCATATGTTTAAATTAATCGCATAATAATTACTTCTTGAACATTTAATACCATATAGGAGAATATAATTGCGAAATTAAACGAATTATACCATCTCCTTTTGCTAGTCCTTCGCTTTTGGAGAAACGAACTGAATTGTTAGCAACGAACCACAATCCACACCGTAGGAATATCCTCTTGATCTCCTCGATCCGACCTTGAAAACTTCTAACCTATTCCGGATCTACTACTTGGATATTATGTGGACAATAATCTATCAAGTATTTAAGAGAACAAGAACGAACAATTAGAGTGTTGAATACTCTTGAATTTTTCGAAAATATTGACTATAAAATACTCAAAGTGGCCGAAAATCCTAGGTTATGGAGAGTGGGATTTTTGCCCACTACATGTCCCCTTTTATAGATATTTTGGGCTAGGTTAGTGTTTCGAAGGTGAATGAATAAGATCCCAAATAATATAATTAATTCCCAATTTTATCTCTCTACAATTCCATCTATTATTCAAATTTGAATTTTGAATAATTCAAAATTAATTAGTCTTAGTCAAATCCATAACTTAATTAAATTAATTTCAAAATCATTTTGGCACAATTAAATTTAATTAATTTCTTGGTCAAACTTAAACTTAAGTTAATTAATTTAAGTTAATATAACTTCAAATAAAATGTAATTCCATTATAAATATTTATCGACTCCACTATAGGATAAATATTGAACTCATCTTAATCTATCCAAATTATGGATGTAACCCTTTTGTCATTAATTATTTTCCGCGTTTAAGATTTACTAAATCCATTAATTAATTAAGTTTGACAACTCATAATTAATTAATATATTTATTCGTGAATGATCCAGTTCAGACCTTAATTATTACATACGGAATAAATTTCAACCAGTCGAATTTTTTATGTAATAAACCTTTCTGAACACCTCACGCGGATTTAATCAACTCGTGTCACCGAGACGCAATTCTGTGTGACTGACAATCGAGCACTTTTAGTCAAGCCAATCACTACCACCCAATACATCACTACAAATGATCCGATTGTGTGACCTTCTGTGTTCATCGATCCACCACACTGATAAGTAACACAATCGGATCCTTTCATGAAAAGTAGTAAATGGATATGTTTGCAATTCAATATATAAAGATAAATAACAAACAATGATAGAAACATTTATTATCATTAAAATGAAACTGAAAAGAAGTCTGATACATCGTCTAAGCATAAAACATGCTTTGAGGTATACAAACCCTAACAATCTCTCACTTATACTCAAACATGCTTTAGAGTATACAAATATGTGTCGCATGACATACAACTCTCCCACTTATACCTAAAGCAGATCTATGACATATCGTACTTCTAATCCCCCTACATCTCTCTCAAATGTCTTCCCATTAAAGCTTTTCATGAAGGGATCTGCTAGGTTGTCCTCCGACGTGATCTTCGTCACCACTATGTTGCCTCTTCTGACTATATCATGAATGATATGATATTTCCTATCGATGTGTTTACTCGTATTGTGGGCCTGTGGTTCCCTTGAGTTTTCTACTGCACCATAGGTAGATTTCCTTGAGTCCCAATTCATCTGAAAAGTTGAAATCGGTGTAACCCAAAGGACATAATGCATCAGCTTGGTAAACCAAACACTCCTTAGTTCGTTTAAGGTACTTGAGTATGTTCTTTACCGCTGTCCAATGCCCCTTTCCAGGGTTAGACTGATATCGTGCTACCATGCCTACGACAAAACAGATATCCAGTCTAGTACACATCATAGCATACATGAGACTACCTACTGCTGAAGCATAAGGTATTTGTCTCATCTCCTCTTTCTCAGCAGGTGTCTTAGGACACATGTCTTGAGAAAGAACGATTCCATGTCTGAAGGGTAAGAAGCCCTTCTGGGAATCTTGCATGCTAAAGCGTCTAAGTACTGTCTTGATATAGGACTCTTGAGATAAGCACAACATTCTTTTAGCTCGGTCACGGATGATCTTGATCCCTAGAATGTGTCCAGCGTCTCTCATATCCTTCATATCGAATTGGCTGGATATGTATACTCTAACGTCCGAAAACATTTTCTTCACACTTCCGATCAATAGAACGCAATCTATGTATAGCACTAAGAAAACAACTGCTTTACCCTCACACTTCTTGTACACACAGCTTTCATCAGGGAACTAATCAAATCCATGAGACTTGATAATCTGATCGAAACAAAGGTTCCATGACCGTGAGGCTTGTTTAAGTCCATAGATGGACCTCTTAAGCTTCCACACCATGTGTTCATTTCCTTGAACTGCATAGCCCTGGGATTGTTGCATATAACTATTTTATTCAAGACTTCCGTTTAGGAAAGCTGTCTTGACATCCATTTCCCATTCTTCCCAATTCATATGTGCAGCAACTGACAAGAGTATACGAATAGACTTGAGCATGACTACAGGTGAGAAGGTCTCATCATAATCGATACCTTCCTTTTGAGTATAGCCCTTTGCTACTAGTCTAGCCTTGAAGACTATGACGTTTCTGTCGGGTCTTCATTTTCGCTTGAAGACCCATTTACTCCCTATGGCCTCACAACTTTCGAGCATATCAACTAGCTCGTATACTTTCTTTTCTATCATGGATTACAGTTCGAACTCATTCGCCTCCTTCCAGAGGTGACAGTCCTTTTCGAGTACTGCCTCTTTGTAATTCCATGGGTCCGATTCATCCAGGCCTGGGACAAAGTCAGATGCCTCTCTCACTCCCATGAATCGGTCGAGTTGATGTTAGTGTTTGTTGTGTTTCTTGTGAATTTGGAGAAACTGTAGTTCTCATTTCTTCGAGAACTACCTCGCTTCTGGACTTGTGGTTGTTCACATAGTCTTCTTATAGTAATCGAACATGAGTGCTAATCAGGACCTTTTGATCTCTTTGACTATAAAACTCCCATCATTCGTCTCTCTAGGATAGCCTACGAGCAAACACAAATCCGTACGAGGTGTCAACTTGTCTTTTCTAGCACGTGTGCTGGACACCCCATACCTTGAGATGTCTAAGATTGGGCTAGCGCCTAGTCCACAACTTAATGGATGTCTTAGGGATCGACTTGGATGGTACCAAGTTCAATGTGTAAACTGCTATTTCCAGGGCATATCCCCAAAACGAAATGGGCAACTCTGCATAACTCATCATAGATCTTATCATCTCCATGAGTGTTTTGTTCTGTCTTTCTGCTACACCATTTTGTTGGGGTGTACCCGATGTAGTTAATTGGGATTGGATCCCTGCTTCCAACACATGGCTCAAAAACTCAGCACTGAGGTATTCGCCTCCGAGATCAGAACGCAGACACTTGATAGTCTTTCAATGAAGATTCTCCACAAGTTCCCTGAATTCCTTTAATTTCTGAAATGATTCTGACTTGTGCAGCATCAAGAAGACATAACCATATTTAGAGTAATCATCAATGAAAGTGATGAAATACTGTTTGTCACCTCTGTTCTGAGTCGACATTGGACCACAAAAGTCAGAGTGAATGATATCCAACACATCTTGGGCTCTATTTCCTTTGGACAGTCTCTTAGTCATTTTACCTTCCAAGCAAGATTCACAAGTAGGGTATGACTCAACTTGGAGTTTATTCAAAGGCCCATGTTCCACTAACTTTTGAATCCTCTTAAGGTTAATATGTCTAAGCCTTAGTGCCAAATACATGTATCATTCTACGAAAGATAAGAAGCTTTTCTCTTCTTGGAGTCAATCGATAAGTTAAAAGTTGAAATTAAACGTTGTTTATGTTTTGTAGATAATAGTATACAAGTTGTTAACCAAACTACCAGAACAGATAGACAAGTCTCATTTCTTGATAATAACCGAATCATCAAAAGAAACAAAATATCCATCCAAAATAAGTTTAGAAACCGAAATGAGGTTCTTTCTAAAACTAGGTACTAATAAAACATCATGTGTTGGGAACCCCATAAAAATTTATTAAGTTTTGATGATGTTCTTACAAAACACACTTGGGACTATACATGTTCTGTACATCTTATTTCTGATTTTAGTAAACCAGATGGTCGAAGCTAATTCAACCAGAAAGATGGAATTTG
>JAPKLX010000288.1:165310-180374 GCA_026898415.1 Leonotis leonurus | reverse complement strand
AGGAGATGTCTTCTGCCAACTGAACCTCATAAACCATAAAAAAAAAAGATATTATAGAAATAAGATCAGGTTATAGGGATGGTACAATCAGACTATCAGTATATATTTGAGAAGGGAAAGTCTTTACACAATAGAATTTACTGTGCCATACAGGTCAGCAAATTGAAAGAAATCATAAATGTAAGAGAATGAAATCTAAATAGTACAGATTAAGGAAATTAAATTAGAAGTTTAAATCTGGGAGGCAACAGGCTCGATGTAAAGGACGGCTGAGTGGAAAGGAGAAGTTGACAAATCTGTCCAACCCTCTATACCCTGCAATACAAATGAATAACAAATACAAATCAAGAAATAACCAAGAGCTATAGTAATGAAGGGCAAACCCAAACTAGAATCAACTGGATTATGACTAACTCCTTCCACCATTATATAAAGAGTAAAATTTTGAGTCTTAATTACACTCTCATAATTTCACACGTACTGAATGCAAGTTGGAGAAGAACAAGAAGACATAGAGAAGGAAGATGAGTTATTGCAATAGAGGTAAGAACTCAACCTCTAAACATTAATGTTCTACCTCTTTAAGGTTCAACTTAGGATACATATATAGATTCTTGACTTCCCTTCATGCCAAATAAAAATACAAGAATCAAGGAAATGATATAACGGTGAACTAGATGCTTAAATCCTTGAACTTGCTGCCACTATGAACTTAGAACAATAGAACAATAGAATGAACATGTATTAAGCAGAATTCAAAAAGAAAGGAACTCAGTATGCAATAGTATTATGTTTAGTAGACTAAAGACAAGCTCACAAATCATATTGCGATTCTAATTTTGTACTTAGTACCTTAACCATAACATACGTATATCCCTCTATTTAAAACTAAAACTATAGCAGTTTGGGTTATGTTTCAAACTCCCATTTAACTTCACAACATAACTTCTTGAAATTGAAGTTGTCCTAGAACACTTAATCAACCAAAACCAAGACATGCTTTAGAAAACAAGACTATAAACCGAAATCTGTAAAGAGGTCCTTGGTTTGGATATATATACCCAAGAATATAATCAAACCAACACTTTAAAAGGAAATTCACACATGCATGGTAGCAAAGATGAAATATTGAAATCATGTGAGAAGGAGGAAGCTGTAGAGATAGAAGGAAATAGGGAGAGAGAGATAAGGAGAGAAACCTTACCAGTGAAGAGAACACGAGGCTGTGATGACGGCGGGTAAAACGGGAGGCCAACTGCCTGTGCGGCCGGAAGGAAAGGAGGAGCGCGGCACAGTGGCGAGAAGCTCCGGGGGAGGAAGTTGCTGCCCGATTCAGTTACAGAAGAATCCTCCGGAGGCTGCTCCGCTGCTGGTTTCACGACGCCGAGAGAGAGCCATCGAGCGCCGTGGAGGACAAAGAGCACCGAGCGCTCGGATGCGTGGTTGCAAGGGCAACGAAGCATACCGAGAGGGAGAGAGAGACCACGGGGGAGAGAAGCTGACCACCGGGAAGAGAGATTAACGTCGGCGATGTCTGTGGTGAAGATAAAAAAATAATGAGAAAGATGAAATCAGTTGGAGTAACAGGAGGGAGGAAGAATACGGCTAAGGAGAACTTGGGTCTAGTGTTGGGGAAGAAAGAAAAGACTAGGGTTAGGAATAGATAGAAGTGTCTAGAAATCTAAACGGGTACGGGCCGGGTTATGGGCTGGGTTGGGTATAATAGCTGGGCTAATGATTTTATTATTACTGGGCCAATGATTTAAATTATAACTGGGCCTAGAAATTAATAAGTATTGGGCCGGGTCTGACTTAATAGTTAGGCTAAGAATATAAACAATTACTGGGCCAAGACAAAATGCTAACAGGTCGAAATAGATTAGAAATGGGCTAACTTAAATTTAAGTAAGAATTGGGCTAATTAAATTATCAAGTGGGCTAATTAATAATTCTAGTAGATCAAGAATTTATTTGTACTATGTCCAAATGTAAGAATTTATTTTAATTAATTAATTTAAGAGAATTAATTTATTAGTAGAATTTTATCTTAATAATTGATTTAATTATAAATCATACTTAAGATATATTAAGTAGGATTTTCCAACCTATAGGAAATCATATATATATTTTGACTTAAGAATCAAAATATCTCATTAGAAATTTCTTTATTATTTTTACTCAATAGTTACTACTTGAGTATAATAAATGAAAATTAGAATTTTAGAAAACATAGTTGATTTGAGAAATCAACGTCTCTAGACAATAAATTCAATACTCAAATAATAGTTGAGTAAAGATCCGAGAATAATTCTCCAAACAATAAAGGATAATGTTCCTTACACTTATAAAATATTAGATGCACTAGAGAATTGTATCTCACTTGAGATTTATTTAAAGGTTTCGACAAGAGGTCGGATCCGCACTCCAAGATCGAAGCCAACACCAATCGAGACTATCCAAGTAGGCTTTCTCACTCTATAAAATATGTGTGCATGACTTTAGAATAAAATTTGACATTTTCAAAAGCACCGTCTTGCCATAAATATTTCAATTTATGTATGGTGTCCATCTGTATAATTATAATCGAATTCGGGTCCCAGTAGATTAGATATCTTACTTGGACTAGTGTACACAAAGGACCGTGAGTCATCTTAGTGGGTTGGCCGGTCCGGTGTCCGTGTGAGGTGGCCACCTCCCCGGCACATAAAACTTCAGATATGGTTGATTACAAAAGGACTTAGACTGCAGTGGAATATAGGATTTTTACGAGAAATTATTTTGGTGAACATAGGTGCTTTAGAGACAAAAATCCCTATGTTTCACTTATAATGGCTTGACAGTTATAATTGTATGAGTGCGATTTCGGCACGTGTCTACTGAGTACTTTTGTACTCAGCCCTTCATGTATTTCTAAACGAGCAGGTTAAGGAATGATGAAGGAGGGGGTCCTATGTCATGCTTTTGTCGGTCTCTTAGCAGTTGACTCTTGGAGGTTTTACATGTCTTCATACGTGTAGAACTTTCATCGATCCAAATAGTTTTCCGCTGCTAGTTGACATCTCTATGTAATAGACTCAAGACTTCAGTCTTCTTTAATATTCGTGGTTATGTATGAGCTTATGACTCAAGTTATTCCTATGTCAATTACGTACAATGAACTATTAATCTAAGTTATGTGAATGCCATTCAATTCATCTTGATTCAATTTCCCCATTTTATTCCTGTTTCTTAAATACCTCCCTTAGTCACGGTTTCCCGGATTCTACTATCCTTAATAGAGTACGGTCGTGACATTGAGGCTGGCCAGCGGCCACTAGCATGCTCATCGCTGCCTGGCGTGGTGTTGCTCCCGCGTACACTGGCGCTAGCCCTGGCCCCTCGCACGCGCGCTGGGGCCCGCCGCCGGGGGCCCCCTGGCTCGCGCCTCGGCGCGGTTCCGACCTCCGTTCTTCATCTTGTTCCTCGTGCAGTTTCTTCTCCCACTCAATTACATAATTAAATATGAAATATATGAAAAAATCCTAATCTAACACGGTCAATGAAACACCTTAAATTAATAACAAAATAAATAAATTAGATCTTTTGTTAAAACCTTTGAATGCAAAAAATTTTACATAATATTTTTTTTTATAAATAATATGAGAAATGAACATACGTAAATGTTTATTATATATATACCATGATACAAAATTCATGATCTAGATGCCGTAAATTCAAACCGAACAAAAACTATTAGTCATAGTTTATACCATTTTCAAAATAAGTACTTAGTATGCATGCGAAAACATAGTATATAATAACTGATATGTCATTCGACACGCCACGCATCTCTGAATTCAAGTACCTGAAAATATTAAGTGGGGCATGAGCATACATAAAGTATACTCAGTGTGCGATCTTATGCTAACATTGTCCAAGTTAATAAAACGGTAATCACATACGGTACCATGACATAGCATAACTGATTCGCATCATGACATACAAAGGATTGTGACGTCCTCAACCCTATTTACGGGCTCCTGGCGACGTAACATATATATTGCGCAATAACTAGAGTGAGATTAACATGAAGCAGTTTTAAAATGGCCCTACTCATCACCAACTGATTTCATAATCACACATACGGCTAAACACATAATATTAAAATGGACAATAATGATCATGATCACCACACCTTAACCTTGAACTTGACCTGAAAATCGAGCAATTAAAATCTCAACAACGTCATAGTCGCGCCGCACCTAGTCATAACATGATATTAAAGATATAATTTATATTAGAACCTGTATATAATAAAAGTAATTATTAGAGTTTTAATACGTATTTAATTTTATTTATAAGATTAATTTTTTAAATCTTACATCTTGATTAAATGAACTACTTAGAATTCAAACATTAAATGTTCGAAAGAAATTATCTATCGATTATAAACATTTGAGAAATATATATCTAATTCTTACATTCACATAAGAAAACGAAAGATGCATTACTACTTAACTTAATTCTTGCTCCCTCCGTTTTTTAATAATTGTCCAATTTTACTAAATCACACAAACCAATAAAATAAAAATTTTACTTATATACCCTTTATTGAATAGCATAATAAATACATTCATACAAATAATATCAAATTCCAATAAGTATTAAATAAGGGCAAAATTGAAAGATTGTCATAAATATACTCTAAAATTTTGAAATAGGACACTTATTTAGAAACAAGAAAAAAGTGAAATATGACACTTATTAAAAAACGAGAGAATATATATTAAATTAAGTGTTACTAAGATATTAATAATCAATGGCCCAATGGTAAAATAAATAGCAAATGCCCAAATAACTGAGAAGATGAAATGTAATTAGCTCATTTTATAGTTAATACTCCCTTCGTCCCACTATTTCCGTCATCTTTTATATTGAGATGAGTGTATTATTTTAATGAAAGAGGACGGAAATATTGGGACGGAGGGAGTATATTTCAACGTCCATCAATTAACAAATTCAACCCTATTTCTTCCATTTATTTGCCACTTTTCCTCTCTTCCCCATTCTCTATTTCTTCTTACACATCAACGCCCAATCTCCCTAACTCTCTTTCTCCTCTACTCCTCACTTCATCTTCTTCTTCCATTCTTCTACAATTTTCGGTTTAAAATGACAGCCACTTCCTAACTTTTATTTTCTCTCTTTTTCATCTTAGTGACGACAGCCACCCAGTAGAAGACATCCATCGATCGCCGACTTTTCATCTCCTCCTTCGCCGTCCGACGGAACGGCAACAACCATAGCCCTCAACTTCTCCATCTACTCTTCCTCCCCTTATTAACCGAATTAACCCCAGGTCGGAGCTGCCCTCACCCAGTCAACCCAGTGTCATCAACTCAATTTATCAACATGACTGATACTAAACATCGGCAACACAGACAAAGACTCTATTTTTATGCCATGAGGAGAATTATATATTCTATTTCTTTATGTCTTCTAACTATTAAAGCTTTTGGTGTAGATTTTCATATTATACATGTTTAGTGGTATGAATACTTAAAGCTAAAACTGATTTCTAAAAATATGATGAGGGAAACAGGTTCATGTGCTTTTACTATTAGTTTCATGATTCTGTGATTTAATAAAATTATTGAGAATTGAAATTGTTGGGAACCTTTTTGATGCTTGTAGAAATCATTATTTATATGTTTTGTTGATGCGAAACCATATCATATATGCTTATTATGAAAACTTCATTTAAATGGAACTACACTTTGATGTTTTGGAAACCAGGTAGTCATTGTTATCTTTTAAGGATTACCTTAAGTGTAAAAGAAGCAGATCGTTTTTAAGATATAAATAACGATCTGTATTATTCTAGTAAAAGGTATCTTGGACTCGATGACTACTAAAATAACGTCTCTCCCATTGTAAGTCAGCTAGCTCCTCCAAATGTAGGTGAGCAGATCGTTTTCAGTATAATAATAACGATCTGCTCTCTATATAAAGAAGCTCGCTGACATTTATACTTGTTGTTTCTTCTAGTTTATCCTTTATCAAATCACAAATGTAAAAGCAGCTTGAAGTTTCAAGCTGTCTTATTTCGATCTGTGGTTAAGCAGTTCGTTTTCTACAAGTTCGAGCCCGCTGCCCAAATCAAGCAGCAGATCGTTCAAGATAGATATCAGATCGTTTTATACTAAAAACGATCTGGTCGCAACATCCAATGAAAATCGAGATGAAGTTACAAACACGATGGACAGCGAGCTGCATAACGAGATGAACAGCGAGCTGCTCATCCCAGTTGGAGGAAGCTATAATCTACCTAAATTGATAAGCTACCTGTCCTATGCCACGTCAACATCCACGTAGGACAAACTCCAACGGCTAGAAGTACAGTCAGCAGTCAACGGTCAAAAGAGCATTTAATGCTTACTTCAAAAGCTGCAAAGACTTCCAACGGCTATATTTCAAATAGGCCTATAAATACTTCAAGCCTTCTTCAGAAATAATGTTGGTGAGTTCGTGATATTGCCCAGAAAAAGCTACAACGCTACAAGATTCTCTCCAGTTTTCCATTGATTTATTCAACACTAGATATAGATTATATACATGTCACGCCCCAATTCCCGAGGGAAGGCTAGTAAGCTGGGGTGCGACTAGGGGTGGGATTTAAGAAGCGGGGAAGAAGGGGGGCATGCTTGACTTGGAAAGAAACCCGAATAATACTTCAAACATAACAATTCATAGATTAACGAGAGGACTCGCCATTCAAATCGATGCAAAAGGTTATTCGATGTTAGAAATTAAGATTCACAATACTAATTATATCGAATAGAATGACATAACCAGAGCCAAATTAAGTTATAGATCGACAGACGAACTATACTTGACAAAAGATAATAACATAGCGGAAGCAATTCATGAAATCAACCAGATAACAACAACACCGCCTCAGCTCAACCCATCACCACCGGCACTTAACCTGAAAACATTTGGAAAACAATTTGTGGGCTGAGTACTAGTGTACTCAGTGGGCTATGCATTTTATAAACAGTTTTATAAAATGTAAACATTTTTATCCATTCATGAACAACATACCTTAGAAGGTTTCAAAACGCAAAATACTTCTAAGCATGTCAAAGCATTTATCATTTTCATTCGTTGTGCACAGTTATGTACGTTCTAAAGTTACTCTTACTTTGGCCCCGGACCTCTTGCCACTGTCGAGCCCATTTACATTCAGACTTCGGGTTGAAACCCAGAGAGTCAATTGAGCATTTAGATTTCGGGTTGAAACCCAGAGAATCCCTTTCTGCTTTTGGATTTCGGGTCGAAACCCAGAGAATCCCATTAACATTACAGCAGCACACAATGGAGATCAACCCATTGCACTACTACCCATCGTGTACACAGTTTTCGACTAACGTGTTAGGTCAAGCCGAAAACCTCGATCGATTAACTTCAGAGCATTAAACTTAATTGAACGTACATTAAAACATGACATGGATAACATTTCATTTTGCAATATCAGAGCTTATATAACTCAAACATAATTTTGAGAAAAATAAACCCACCTCTTGGAAATAAATCCGTCGATTAACCTCCTTTGAATTTTAGAAAAGCCGAGCTAATCCTCACGTTCAACTCGGCTTACACGTTGTACTTGACCTTCATATAATACTTAGAAACCTTAGAATTTAAATAAATCTATATCTAATTAAAAGCTAATAAATAGCTCTTAGAGTTTCATATCCTTTCTATTTTCTATAAACGAATTTTGGATGTTCTCCAAAATTTTAGCTTGTTACATAGCATTTAATAAATTAAAGCTATCATTTCTCATTTAAAATGAGATAATTAAATCATATAATGATATGAGAATTAAATATTAAATTCCCCTTTTAATAGTTATTTCGTTGATGTTCGATTCTTGATCTTTTTATTAATTAATTATTTGTAATTAATTAATAATATAAAATAATTATTCTCAACATATAATAAAAAAACAATTATAATATCAATTGACCCAACAATTATTATTAGGTCTGGCCCGTAATATGATATAACATGACCCAATACCTTTTTACTTAATTAATTTCCTTTTCTTTTTCATTTATTATTTCTTTTATTTCTTATTTCTTTTATTATTTCTCCTCTCTCTTCTCTAACTCTCTCGACACCTCTTCCCCTTTTCTTCTTCTTTCTTTCCTCCTTATTTGCTGACAACCACTGAAGCACCTCTTTCCTTCCTTTCTTTTTTTTTTCTTTCTTTTATTTGTTTTCTTCATAGAATTCACCCCCTCCCCAAGTATCCAACTTCCCAACTCCTAATCTCACATACCCATCACGTACGAGCAGAAACAAGAAGGGAGAGCATGTTTTCTTTCCTTCGATTTTTGGCGAACCACCTCTAATTCATCTGAAATTCTTCAATTTTAATAGCTAACTATTTGAATTAGTTTCCTTTTTATCTTAATTTGAACTAGGAATTCAATATTGTAAAAAGCCATAATTTCTCTCTTCTTTTTTTTTTTTAGTTTTTCTACGGCTGAATTCCGGCGAACAAGCTGCTGCTTCCGGCTCCGCCGCTGCGCCACCTCGCCGGCGTCGCTACATAGCTCCGAGGCTGTTCGAGGCAGTTCGAAGGTTGTCCGAGGTCTGTCCGGACCTGTTCGAGGTGGTTCGAAGCTGTCCGAGTCTGTCCGGAGCTGTTCGAGGTGGTTCGAAGCTGTCCGAGTCTGTCCGGAGTTTGTTCGAGGTGGTTCGAAGCTGTCCGAGTCTGTCCGGAGTTTGTTCGAGGTGGTTCGAAGCTATCCGAGGTCTGTCCGGAGCCGTTCGCTCATCGCCGCTTCGTCTGCAGCAACCTTCTCCTCCGTGTCTTCGTCCATGGTAGCAGGTAATTATCTAGTGTTCTCCTTAACCTTTCCATTAATTTTGTTTGGTGATTTATGATATATTATAGCAACATGTGATTGAGATAAATATAAGTTTTCAAACTCAACCTTCTTCCTGGACTTATGTATAGTTTGATTATGATGGTAGGAGCAACTATTTTGTTGGTGTATATTATGCATATTTAAGGATATTTGTTTTTCTTATGTTGAGCATGAGTTCAGTGGGAGTTCTTCCTAAATTCTTAAGCATTACAACTCTTAGCTTAAAAGTAGAAATGAAAATGCAAATATGAAACAAAATATGATTTTGATTAAATAAGAACTTACTTGATCTTTGAGATGGAAACGATGTGGTTGTTCCTCTAACTGTGCTTTCTCTATTCTTACTTCTGATTTATGTAGGTTTGATATGAAAATATTTGCAGGATAAGTCTTTGATATAGAGGTGATGGGATGGAACAAGTGGTTGAAATGAAAAGAACAATATGTGGCTGTGAAAAGAGCTACCGACACCAATGAAGAAGCTTAGACTAGGTAATTGACTTTTGGGCTTAGATATTTGTTGTACACTATAGTGTAATATTGGATCTTGTAATAGTTATTGGATATTACTCATTTATTCTTATTTTGATTGAGATACAACATTATATTGTCTTTTATTTTATTATAACTTAAATTTTGTTTCTTTGCGATTAGATATACGTGTTAATTTAGTTTATTAAATTAGTACGATCATTTTACTTAAGTCGATCCGTTTTAAATTCGAATATAAATCGTTATCCGATTTAAATTAATAACCTAAAATGAAACTCAACATCGGAGTTTTAAAATTCTTAATGGATATGAGAACTCTAATATAGTAAAACTCTTTTAATGCTATAATTAAAAGAGCGGGGTATTACAATACATCCTTGAGTGTTGTAAATTAGAGAGAGATCACCATTATTCTGAAGATAACCCCGCTAGAACTTACATTAGTTTTGAACCTTCAAAGCCCATAGTTCTAGTTTCCTCCATAGCCAAAAGCTCGGAGGAAGAACGATTATAAAACCGAACCCAGATCTCGTACTCGACGAGTTTAAACAAGAGAGTTGTAATCTCGTACTCAACGAGAATAAATAAGCGAGTTTTGTCTCGTACTCAATGAGGATAAATAAGCGAGGGATCCAAGGTTAAGGGATTCATCGATCTAGCTTTGATCGATCGTGGACGTAGGGGGTTTCCCGAACCACGTTAAATATTGTGTGTTCTTTTATATTTTGCATTGCATTAGTTTGATTCTTTGTTTATCACTTCACCAGCAAGCTATTATCCAACAGCGAGCTGTGCATTTGAATCAACCTCATAAAGAACATTCGGTATAAACAAAATATATTTTCTAAGTGTAAGAGCAACCAACATACACACAGCTTCCGCACACTATCTGTACTTGGACAGATTGTCTGGTAAGCTCCAGCTAGCTGCCAGTCCATCTGTTCCTTAACAGATTACTCACTGAGTTGAGAACTTACTTGAGCAGCTGGATATCTCTCTACATTAGAGGAGATCGATCTGCTACACCAAGCGAGTTGTTATGGAATAAACAGCGAGCTGTCTCAACCTGCTGTTCAAACAGCCAATCGCGAAAAGTTGGATTGTGGTGTATTCCCTCCCCCCCCCCCATACACCACACCTGCTCTCCCGGGACCCAACAGAAATAAAGTGAAGTATTTGGATACTTACTCTGAATTAGATATTAGAATGAATGTTTAGATCTTGAAATGGCACATCAACCGGAAGAAATGAAGTGTTTCATTATGTGTAGTGTTTATTTTTAGATTTCTGGAATAGCCATTGTGATTGAATTTATATGTTGATAGTTCGGTTTAGGGAGGGAAGCGGTGTAATTATTTACTCTAAAATATCTTTTGATATTTATCTGATGAGATATCAATTGATTATTTTAAATAAAAATTTCTTTACTTATAATATCACTATAGATAGGTTCTGTCTAAATAGAGACTATATATATGTATATATATACTGGAACTCTCCTTAACTCTCCTTACACGTTTGTATCCTACAAAATGGGTTCTAAGTATCACATATTATGTTTCACGTAAAGCCTTATTTAAAAAAAAAAAAAAACAAGTTCAACATGGTAAATTTATCAATAAATAAAAATACTTAAACTTTATAAGTTTGATATAAAAAAATATTAGTTCTTATCTAAAATCACGAGTGATTAATAATAAGTTCTTTAATTAAATTTTATTCATATATCTTAGACTAAGGGTGCGATCTTGACTAAAATAAAATTAAACTCGACTTCAAATAAATAAATATCACGAGTAAAATTCATATAAAATCGTAAATAATTTATTGGATTCGGATTGTTACAGTCAACCTCCGTGTGATTACATTTAAGCCTCAAACCGGGCATCGAAGAACGAATAAAGTAAATACATGCGGTATTAAATCAAATAAGCTACGTAAACAGATATAATGCTTGACTTTAAATCTAACATCCTAATATCAATTACGATCGCAATCAACTCAAATAAATAATTAAATCCAATTTATACAATAAATTAAAATCTTGTGACTGACTCTGATACCAACTGATATAACTCGTATGAGAGGCACATAAATGCGCAGGATCCACATGTTTAATTAATCGCATAAATAATTAATTCTTGAACATTTAATACCAGATAGGAGAATATAATTGCAAAATTAAATAATTATACTTTCTCCTTTTGCTGACTCTATGCTTGTGGAGAAACGAACAGAATCGTTAGCAACTAACCGCAATCCACACAGTATGAATCTCCTCTTGATCTTTTCGATCCGACCTTAGAAACTTCTAACCTATTCCCGGTCTACTACTTGAATATCGTGTGGGCAATAATATATCAAGTATTTAAGAGAACAAGAACGAAAAATTAGAGTGTTGAATACTCTTGAATTTTTCAAAAAAATATTGAGTATAACATATTCAAAGTGGCCGAAAATCCTAGGTTATGGGGATTGGGATTTTCGGCCACTACATGTCCCCTTTTATAGATATTTTGGGCGAGGTTAGGGTTTCGAAGGTGAATGGATAAGATCCCAAATAGTAGAATTAATTCTCACTTTTATCTCTCTACAATTCCATCTATTATTCAAATTTGAATTTTGAATAACTCAAAATTAATTTGACTTAGTCAAATCCATAATTTAATTAAATTAATTTCCAAGTCATTTTGGCCGAATTAAATTTAATTAATTGATTGGTCAAACTTAGACTTAAATTAATTAATTTAAGTTTATTTAACTTCAAATTAATTACTCCATGTAAATGTAATAAAGTGTAATTCCATTATAAATATATATATATATCGACTCCACTATAGGATAAATGCTGAACTCATCTTAATCTATCCAAATTATTAATGTAACCCTTTTGTCATTAATTATTTCCCGTGTTTATGATTTACAAAATTCATTAATTAATTGAGTTCGCTCACAAATCATAATTAATTAATATATTTATTCGTGAGTGATCCGGTTCAGACCTTAATTATTATATACAGTATAAATTTCAATCGGTCGGGTTTCTTATGCAATAAATCTTTCTGAACGCCTCACACGATTTTAATCAACTCGTGTAATCGAGACGTGATTATGTGTGACTGACAATCGAGTACTTCTAGCTAAGCCAATCAGTTCCGCCCAAAACATCAATATTTGGCATTACGAAAAACCCGTAAGCGTAGATGAATCAAAGCAGCGTCTAATCAGCCGCATATACTAATGTCATCGTCAAAGATTAGGAAATAACTAATTTTCGAGACCTCGTTCTAAAAAATAACACATAAAACTTATCTCACTGTGAAACCTCTTAATATGTATACACAAAGCATGTGTATCAACTTATACGTATCAATATCATTCTGCGGGGTAAGGTTAGCTCTCGCATCAAATGATACCATAACCTTTACCAACTAAACTGTCCAAGTCTGTCTAGATTGTGAGCTTTATACCAAAAATGATCCAACTGTGTTACCTTCTGTGATCATCGATCCACTACACAGTCAACAATTGTAGTTAATGGACTTGTTTGCAATTCAAAATATAAAGATAAATAACAAACCAATGATAGAAACATTTATTCTCATTAAAATGAAACTGAAAGCAAGCCTGATACATCGTCTAAGCATAAATCATGCTTTGAGGTATACAAACCCTAACAGGCTATAGCTTTGAGGTTTGTGTATGACTCAAGATGGGAGACGTCGGAAGTTCTTTAGTTGTGATACTTGTGATAGAATTCAGATTAGGGGCTCACAAATACAAGATCCATATATATAAATAAATGAATAAAACATGCAATTCTATGCGCAATTACAAACCAGATAACCATGCAATTAAATAAAAGAGATAAAGTGGAAAAATCAAGTCTCATGTATGCTCATAAGGGATTGAATTTATACATTTTCTAGATGGTGACCACCAATCAGAGAAACGATATGAATAGCTAGCGACGAACATGGCCTATGGCCCAATCTATAGTCTAACCATCGTGTGAGTGATAGTCTGTCGGGGTTTATCAAAGAGGGATGAAGTCAAAAATATTGAGTTTTAATAAATATTGCTATATAAAAATATTGGACTGGTCGATTTCCCAGTGTGTGCAAAGGTGAGAATCGGCCAACACCCTTTCCCTTTATTTATAAATGTATTTGTAGGCTATGTCAGAATTTCTAAGGAGAATGAACATGAAGCTCCAAAATAAAATCTAATCCATTAATATTTTCAAAAGTTCCCTAGTTAATGGTTCAGTCAATTAATATTGTCAATTAATTAATCTAGGAAATATTATATTAATTAGATTTTAAATTTATATTTATCGACTCTAATATAAGATACATATTGAACTATTCGTCACACACTCAAATTATGAACAAAACCTCATTTTATCATAAATTATTTTCCACTTAGAGATTCAACATCCATTAATTAACAAACTCTAGAGACAACTTATATTAATCAATATATTTATCTGTGAGTGATAAGGTTGAGGAATTTATTATTATATATGGAATAAATTATAATCGGCTAGTTTTCTTATATTATAAATCTTTATGAGCGCCTCACATGATTATAATCAACTCGTACTTGCCGAGACACAATTCAAAGCAATAACTTCCAAGAACTTCTCGTTAAACCAATCACCACTACCCAAAATATTACTGTACAGGGTTACGAAAAATCCACAAGTGCAAATAAATCGAAGCAATGCATAATCAGCTGCATGTACTTAATGTTACCGACATAGATTAAGAAATAAAGAATTTTCAAGACCTTGTTCTTCAGTTTCAGCACAAAAGAACTTATCTCAATGTGAATCCACACAGTATATATATATATATATATATATGCAATACATCATAACATTATCACTCCATCATTAGTTTTACTAAGTATGGTATCAAGACATTCATTTTTTATTTTCGTTTTTGTTTTCCTTTTAGATCAACTTAATGATCTTATTAATGGTTTCTTTTTTCATCTCTTCATTCTGAGTTGGTGTTGTTCATTATTCGTCAATTTTTTCATGGATTCGTCTACCACGTCATTCAATATTACTCTTCTTGGTAATGGTGTGATAAATATAAATCATGAAGTCCATCCAAATTCTCTGATTTGACTTCTTTGAGATTAGTTCATGTTCAGCTGGAATCTTGCTTCGAATTCTCCTTAGACAATGGGTTACATAGGTTGCTACACTATCAAATGTGGAATGCATTTCAAATGTTACAAGTTATGGAGAAAATTAACTAACATAATTAATGATCATATTCTAAACTAAACTAACATAAGCATCCTGAGACGGTAGACGTGGCTTAAAGCATAAATGACGAATATAATTCCAAGACAAGCTCAAGATAAACATGTTCAATATCCAAAAATCTTTCTCAACCTATTTGTGCAAAATATCTCATAACTACATCATTCACACCTTGACACATGCAAAAGAGATCAATGAAATAGTCGAGGCACAATTAAAGTGTGTGTAATATTCCTACAATACATAGTCAACACTCTCGGATCTAAGGCCGACAGTGGTGGGACGACAACACCCTTTTCCTTTTTCTTCATTTTCGCAATGGATGGAGCAGGGTGTTGGTCCCGAAAGAGCAAGGTTTGGTGTATGGGGGGGG
>JAPKLX010000288.1:93131-133841 GCA_026898415.1 Leonotis leonurus | reverse complement strand
CATTTTAGCTTCCGCAACAACTATTTAGAGTAGGTGATACACTTTCACACCCGATCCGGACTTTCCATGTACACTACCTTGGCCGGATCCAACTCAAAGCATAATTTTTAACTTACATCATTGACAGCGCCAATCAATGGGTACGGTAATTATCGATCCATCACATAGAGGATACACATGAGCATAATAAAAACATTGGCATGTAAATTCACGTTTTCATAAAAAGCAGTTCGATCTTAATAAGTCAAAATACCGTAATGTAAATAGAACCACATATGTCACCGATGTATGAAGCTCACATTCTATTGCTCATGATAGATGATATTCCTCGGTAAGACCCTACAAGATGAATCTCATGGCGAAGTACAAATTGATAGGTGCTAACCTCTTCTCCAACCTTAAGCACTTCTAGTGATTCCTGAACTTAATGTCTAACTATTCTAACGTTGACCTATTAATTATCCGATGATCATCATATACAAAACCCGTTTGCTAACTACTTAAGAAATTTCAAACTATTTCTAGTCATTTCCATTCGTCACGATAGAAGGAGTAATACTTATCTCGATTACACGAGTACTGTACATAATCATATCCTTCGTCAACTTCGAGTAATGACGCGTTCCAACTTAATAGGATTTTGAATTGTCATTATACTTTTTCGAAATAATCATGTCCTAAGTTTCCCTTAAAAGGAATGAAATTTGTAAATAGCTAATGAGTTGGGATTTTTAGGACTTCCAATGGTAGTTCTTAGTGACAACTTATGCAAACACGTTTTGTAAAAAAAATCATAGTAAATGTAAGTATTATTCCATCCGTTTGAAATTTTACACTAGTATTTTTAATATATTGAAGTATTAACATAGCAAAAATTAGTCACGTTGAAAAAGTTTTAACTCTCAAACAAAAAATATTATAAGAAGAATAAATTAATAATGAAAAAAAATGTTCTGTAAGTTGCGTGATACTTTAACTTATAAAATTTTTATGATGTTGTGATCTTGGGAGTTAAATCTCAAACAAGTTATACTATTTTTCCTATATTTTTCAAAACAATGTTGCAATTAAATTTCATTGAAAATCTATGCACACTCAATTTTGAAAGAAGGTTTTTCTCAAACTACAAATGATAAACTTGTGAAATTTTAACAATAACTTCCAAAATCTCAAAGTCAATGATTTTCAAAAGAATATATTCAAAAACTCATTTTTGATACCCCTCAAGTAATAAAAATGTGAGGTTATACTTTCAATACCTTTTAAGACAATTAAAACTTGAATTTTTGTTAGTCTATAAAACGAACTCTAATGAATGTGAAATTTTACAAAAATACTAAAAACATCATAAGGAGCATGCCTTATAAAAATTTTTGAGTTTCATTGAGCCAATAATATAAAATAAAATCACATAGTTTCGAAAAAAAATTCGCAAACACATCTCATCTCACATGAGCAATGGACTTTGAAAAATCATGATAAATTGAAAATAACTAGAATTTAGTAGAATAAAATTTTAGAGTGACCATAACATCTTACAGTTTAATATTCTGAAGAAAAAAAACACATAAAATCATTTCACTCAATTCCTACAGAATTTTCAAAGTTAGACAAATGCCCAAATTTTCACAGGAATTAACAGTTTGTGCAACCATTTAGAAAAATTCATTATAAATCGAAAACATAACGAAACTGAGTGATTTAAGTTGGAGATTACTATTAACTCGATCTAGTATTTAATATATTAAGAAGATCAAAATTTGGATACCCATACTATACGAAAATGACGAAGCAGAATCCGGGCAGAAACTTTCAACACAACAATGTAAAGCAAAATTTAATTTCCTAATTCATTATGTTTCATTACCAACACAAAATCAAACTACTAATCTTCAAATCAAATAACCATATTATCACATATTAACACAAGACAATTCATAATCATACCCTATTCGGTCTAAATCGGTAAAGAGAAAGAATGACTACCTTATGCAAGAACTAAGGTGTGCAGGTGAGCTTTCATTGTGGGTTTGTCGGAGTTTCCCCCTCCTCGCTGGAGCTAATCTCTTCTTGCTGGAGGATAGTTGTAAAGAGGGTAGAGAGAAGGTGTGAGAAGTGAAGGATGACAATGGAGAAAAGAGAAGGTGGAAAAGATCAAACTTACTACTTAATTTAGCCAAGATTTTGGCCTTGAATTGCTGCCTTCCAGCCATTATTTGGACGATCGGATCCCGAAAATGGAATGTACACGTTGAAAGGAAGCTTGGGGTGAAATTTGAGCACATTTGGTAGCCGAAAATTTTTTCCGGCGACGGTCGGCGGTGGTCCGGCAGCTTTTCGGGAGCGGGTTGGAGAGCCTCTCACTCTATTCTCTTTCTCTTAAATTCTGGTGTGGTGAAAAATGAGGAGAGAGGAAAGAAGAGTATTTATACCCATTTTGTCTTGAACTTTAAAAATTAACCGAGCGCTCAAACGATGTCCGATTTTTACGATCTTGGTGTCTACGGATTCATCTTGACGAGCTCTATTATTAGGTAGTATAAGAACGTGACAAGAAAAATTATTTTTTCAAGTTACTCATGCGCAACCGTTGTATAAATATAATATTTTAATCAAACTTTAATCTAAAATAATTAAAGTTTGTAACTATGCTAAAAAAAATTGAATATATTCCAACGGGATTTTCTTAATAATAATAATAATATCTAATTAATTTCCAAACAAACATATCGATTTTTTAGGATTTTACAATCCACCCCCCTTATAAAAATTTCGTCCTCAAAAGTTCACGTACCTAGATAAGGTAAGTTGGGGTATTGGTCTTTTATCTTTTCCTCTAATTATCATGTTGTTTTCTCTTGTCCGTGGCGTTTCCATAAGACCTTGACTATTGGGATTTTCCCTTTTTCTTAATTCTTTAAACTTTCGATCATGTAAGTCTTCATGTCCTTCTTCATATCTTAGATATGGGTTGAGATGTAGCTGCTCATAACTTATCACATGTTTGGAAACGTATGCATATTTTCGTAATTGAGACAAGTGGAATACATTATGCGCTTCACCAAGTATAAGAGATAAAGTTACTCTATAAGCAACGGGGCCAATTCTTTCTAAGATCTCGAAAGATCTTATAAATCTAGGGCGCAACTTCTCATTTTATCTAAAACAGATCACTCATTTTGTCAGGGGAACTTTTAGAAAAACATTTAACCCTAACAACAAAGTGCAACTCGGTTCTACGTCTGTCAGCATATGATTTTTGTCTATCTTGAGATTCTTTGACCCTTTGTCTGATGCGTTCAATCACCTCAACCATTTATTGTACCATTGTAGGGCATAACATCTTACTCTCGCCATCTTCATTTCAATATAGATGAGATCAACACTTTCGACCGTAGAATGCTTCATATGGCGGCATCTTGATGGTTTCTTGGTAGTTATGGTGGCACCTTGATGGTTTCTTGGTAGGTGTTGTAGGAAAATTTCACTAACGGTAAAAATTTCTCCCAACTTCCTCCATGATCGAGTATCACAGTGCGTAACATATCTTCAATCGTATGGATTGTCCTCTCAAATTGTTCGCCGGTTTGTGGATGATAAATCGTGCTAAAATTTAAACATCTTCTCATGTCATTTTGTAGGCTATTCCAAAAACATGAAGTAAAATGAGTCTCGATCGGATGTGATGGATATGGGTACCACATGTAAGCGTACTATATATCTCTCAACTATATTTTCATCCACATATAGCAATGTCGTGAACTACTTCTTCTTGTCAATGTGATTTTTTAACCTCAACTATCGAATAGTTCCTTGAATGTGTGGTGTACGGAGATCTACAGATGTCTCGTTGCCAATAGTATTTCTTAGTTCCTCCAAAGTTAGCATAATCTTTGAGGCTTCAGGTCCATCTTTCTTCGAATGTAGTTTTCAAATGATTTCGTCTTGACATTAGACATAAAATATTATTTTCTTCCTTATGTGGGTTTGAGGGTATAATGTTAAAGAAATCTATGACTTAGTTTCAGTTAAAGATGAGACTTAAAAATATTCGACAAGATGGAATGAGTTTTAGAGATTAGATAGTTTGTTTGAATGAACAAATATTTTGTCAAAGGGTTTAGCAAAATTTAAGGTAAACTGGAGGAGAGATTCAATGTCATTGAAATTTGGCGGGGGAGTCGTTGAAATCTTAAAGTATTCAAAATTTCAATTTGAGCGAAGTCAATAAAGTATGAAGCTTATGAAATGTACTACAACAACATATATACTTTTGGGATAATGGCCTTAAAAATCATGACATTTTCACTTAGTTGGAAATATAACATCACTTTTCAATTTAGCCTTAAAATACACCACCTTTTAAATTGTTGTAATTTTCCCCAAAATTCATAATGATATTGAATTAGGATGATGTGGCTTACATGTGACAATAAAATTTTATCAATTAATTTAATATATGCAATGTAGCATTTCAATTATCTTATGTGGCATTTTAATTATGTAATATAGCAATATATTGTACTTACACTCATTTTATTTTACTAATAATTAATTTTATAAGTATGATGTGTCATTTTATACATAATAATATAAATATTATCTTTTTATTTTTTTTAAATATAAATCATAAGATTATAAATATTAAATATAAATACATATACATTTTTATTTATAAAAAATATAAATCTTTAATCATAAATTTTTAGCATAAAATACCCACACAAATCCCACCATATTATATTTATATACATAAAAACTTGTTTTAAAATTATACTAATAAATATTAAAACATAAAAAATATAAAAATTTGGCCAATCAAGACAGGCTCGACTCCAATGAAAAACCAAGTTATAAAAATATCCATCTCTCAATTTCTTCAACAAAATTCATACAAATCATCTGCATTTTTTTGTTTTGCCAAATAATCATATTTATCATCAAACCCATTTCGATCTTCTTCAAATGCATTAAGAAAGTTTCAAAATAATGACCACTCAAATCACAAAATACATTCATCTCACTATATTTTTAATTTCTTAAGCTCAGGAGACCCACAAATGATGTCTTGGCAAAGAAAATCCCAAAATAATGATCACATCAGCCACAAAATATAATTATCTCACTATATTGAACTTTCTTAAGTTTCTTGCACATCAGTTACACTACTTTGTTGTCTTGAACTAGATGCATCTCTCCCTCTTGGTGCTTTGTTCGTATGTACTATATTCTTTTGAGAACCACCCTACAAATATAAGTGCAAGTATTTCAGAAAATGTGCATAAATATTTTAAAATTTTCAAGTTTATAACAATATAACTTACATGAAAATATGCATTTCCATTCCCTTCAATCATATAAAGGCCAACTCTTTGCCTAGCTAAACTCTTTTCTTTCGCAATTCTTGTTCTTTCTGCTTTTGACATTGAAATGCTTTCGACTAATCTCTTTTTTACACTTGACATTTCTAAAGTTGGAGCAGGATGCTTCCTCGGTCTCCCTCTCTTCATCACATAAGACTCACAATTCATTAACATTAAATAAAATCATAACGAAAATAGAAAATATAAGACCATAAGATAAGAATTCAAACCTTCCTTTTTTCTGGTTGTTGAGTCTTTTCATTCTTGCAAGTTTTTGAATTGTGTCCTTTTGATAACAATTTTGGCATGTCATCTTCAAGCCACTTCTCCTAAGTTTGTTGGGGTATTTAGGATCTTTCTCCCATGGATCTTTTATCTTATTTTTCTTAGGCCTCCCAGGCCTCTTTTTATGATTGGGGAGGCTTGATTATCGAACCAATAACCTCAGGCCATAATTTTTCTCCATTTAGAGGCTCCAGTCCGTATTGATATGCAATTAAATACTTCTTTACTATATAATAGTCATGAACAAATTTATGTGGATCTTCATTCATGTAGTGCAAGGCACTTATAGCATGTATAAAGGAATGCATGTCAACTCCCATACCCTACATGTGCACGACCTCATTCATAAATTAACCACAAACTTGTCATCTATCATTTTAACTTCAAACTTGCCCCCTAAGGTCGGGAATGGGACACAAAATCTGGATGCGTACTTCACTTTTTCTAACTTTTTCTTAATCATAGGGCATATTATATCTTCTACTTTAGAAATCTCAACAGGTTTCTTCACTTGTCTAACCATTAAAGAACTCCTTATCTCCTCACACATGTGAATAACATGTTTGCCTCTAGCATTCAGAATACACCCATTAGATGTTTTAGAAATATTGTTATCAATCATGTCACTACGTGCATCAAGAGAAATAAAGGCCTTACAAAATCTGCAAACATCTCTATGAATAAAGTCTTGATAAGCAGATACACTCTCTGACTTCATTTCCTCCAAGGCTAGTTTTTATTCCTCCATGGTTGTGCATCTGACAGTCTTCCAAAACAAGAGTTTCAGAGTTGCTCCTTTGTTGTTCTTCTTCCAGTTCATGTAAACATGTCTAGCACAATTCTTGTGCTCAGCCCTTGGTACAAGTATACTAACTGCATTCTCCAATCCCTAGGAAAATAGAAGAAATAATTACTTATGTGTAATTCAATAAATAAGATAACAAGTAGAAGTATACTTATGTGTAATTCAATAATTACCTTCTGTTGATCATTAACAAATGTTTAGCCACTACCAGATTCTGTAATCTTAAAAGCATGGATGAGGATTTTTAAAAATCATGTCCAACATTCTTCATTCTCAGTTTTAACAACAACCCAAGCGATGGGGAACATTTGATTGTTCCCATCTTTCCCAACAGCTACTAGCAATGCCCCACCTAGATAAGTCTTAAGGAAACATCCATCAACACTGATGAGTGGTCTACAACTCAGCTTAAATTCATTCCTCAATGAACTATGTCCTATATAAAGCCCCTTAAACACATAACTATTGTCCAAAAGCAGTTCAAATCTCCCATCTCAATCAACTCTTCTTAACTCAGCAATGTACCTTCTAAGTGAAGCATAATGTTCTTCAACAGTACCTCTCACAATCTTTTGAGCAATAGATTTAGCTTTGTATAGTATGTCTCTGCTTACAGTAGTACCATACCTTGCATTGATATCTTTTCTTAATTCATCTACAGACCAATTAAGCCTAACTCTAAACACATTCAGGTATCTCTGAGCAATCCATTGTGAAGTTAGAAGTTTATTATCCAAAGATATCACACGAGTGTGATCACCCCCGTACGTTTCACTATGAATGAGCTATCATCTTTCACAACACTTCCATATACTCTCCAAGGGCAAGGTGGTTTGCATTTTTCCTCACATCTCTCAGCATATACCCTCTTAAAATGAAAAAACCTTCCATGTGTTATAGACCAGTTTCTTAGCCCTTTCTTGCATTGATATCCATCTCGAAACTGCATGCCTAGTTGAATCACAAGTTCTTTGTGATTACATTTTTCATCATACACGATCCTAGGCCTTCTAGGTTTGACACTGTCAGCCTCATTTTCAGTATCAGAAGTATATACTTCCCAATCAGATTCTACATATTCAAAATCAATATTTTCATTAACCAAATTATCAGTAGGATTAACACGATCGTGAATCAAGTCATACTATCTTCATATTCACACAAGCTTTCCCTAGCTTCTATGTATTCCTCATCATCAGAACCTAGTCCAATATCATCACAATCATCATATGATATGGCATTACATGAAGGGGTATAATCTAAATCATTTCCTGTACCAATATCCTCATCTATATTCACAGATACTAAATCATCATTAGGTCCATCATTATAATGCCTCTGCTCATGAGCATGCATATCAAATTGACCTTCCACCCTTTTCCCTCCTTCCACAAATATATTAAGTGTTCTTTGATAATTAGAGAGATATGCCAACATATCCATAACCTCTTTATCACTTTTAATTACTATATAAGAAAAGGATTTTGGAATTTCATACCATAGTTTATCCCAAGATATTAAACCTAGTTTCTCTACCAACTCTTTGACATCGAAATACCCAAATTTATCTGGATCTAGTTCATAAAACCCATCATATTTACCATCGACATAGTAGACATGTGATTCAATTTTGTGCCGAAATCCATAATGATGAACGAAGACATCAAATGTATCACTTCATAATATACATGTAAACTTATTGAGTGGCAATTCAATCAAAATAACATATCAATCATAGCTAATGAAATCAACCATAAACAACAAAAAATTGGGACATACATGTTCTCCATTGTGAAAATACGAAGTACCCTCAACCACTATTGCACAAAAAATAGGGACATGTTCTCCATTGTTGAAAATTAAATACTGTAAAATGAAGAAATACGAAAGAGTGTGTTTGATTGAAGATGGTGAGAATAAAGTCAAAAGTAATGGGAATGAAACTGATAAGGAGAAGCATATGGATGAAGGTTTTGGGAAAGAGAGGAAAGAGATGTTGCAGTCGTGACTCGTGAAGTAAAATGAGGAAAAGAAGTAAGTGTTTGTAGTGGAGAAAAAGAATTAGTGGGTTGTGAATTGCACAAAAAATCTCTTCCTTTTATTTTATTTTATTTTCTTTGTTTTTATGCTTAAAATTTATGACTTAATTATTTATTACATAATTAAAATACCACATAAGATAATTGAAATGCCACATTGCATATATTAAATTAATTGATAAAATTTTATTGCCAAATGTGAGCCACATCATCCTAACTCAATATCATCCTGAATTTTGGGGAAAATTACAATTTAAAAGGTGGTGTATTTTAAGGCTAAATTGAAAAGTGATGTTATATTTCCAACTAAATGAAAAGCTCATGATTTTTAAGGCCATTATCCCTATACTTTTACGGTTAAGAAACTCATTTCGGACAAAATAGATATGAAAAATGTATTAGGTGGTAACTTGAGTTTTAGGTTCAATATCGATATCTGGTGGAGTCAAATGAATGACCCTAGAGACAAGATAATAGTCAAATGATTTTTTTTTAATTTCTTGAATTAAGGATATGAAATCAGATTGAAACAATAAGATAATAGGACAGAAACATGTAAATTTTCTCATTAGAAAGTCAAAGGTTACAAGGATTAGATTCACTTGTCAATGACGGGATTCAAAGTATGGTGTTCTCAAGGAATGATTACACAGGACAATAAAATATTTCAAGAAAATATAATGCTTCAACGAGGTATTTTAATGACAATGGCGATGAAAGAAAGTATTGGTCTTGTTTGAAAAAAAAATCACGAAATTTAAGTTGGCAGTTCGTTGTTGAATTTGGAATATGTGAGTATTTGTATTATTCAAATGATATCCCTTTATCGGTACAAGAGGGTATACAAGAATGAATACGTTCACAAACACCTAAGAGGAATATGGTAGAGAAAAATCGACCGTCAATCATGACGTCTAATTGAGGGTAATATATTTTCAATTTTTGCGGATATTTTTAATTTTTGAACTCGAGAAAGCTGAAATCAGTTTCAATGAAGATATTGAATTACTCATTTCTATTTTTCATGAGTAAAAATTAGTTGTGGAAGTTCACTTCTCGGATTTAGGCACACATTTCTTAAAAGCGTTCATTATATTATTCTCTTCATGAGTACTTCAAATGACAACACATTTGCTACTAGTATATGTTCAGATCTTTATCAAAAAGAAAATTGACTAACAACTGAATCTAAGAAGAGTAGCAAAAGGGATGTGTGCACACCGGGTCACTTGTTTATTAGGTATGAAGAGAGGGTAAGTTTTATCATGAAAGAATACCAACCAAATCATGAATGATGAATAACTCTAATTGAATAGGAATCGTTGGTATTTTACAACAAGATCTCATTCTTTAAGAAGAAAGTTTAACTAACGAGGAAATACTCTAGTTTCAATTTGTAGAAGAACGCAAATGATACATTTGAAGAACTTGTCAAAAATGCTTATGTGACATGGTAAGATAGCGTTCGAAGAAAGAACTTCTTTAACATTAGAGATAAAGATGGTCTCAATCAACGATCAAGGTGTACAAGATAAAATTTGGAATACGAATTCCAAGGAAATGTTTTCCGCAAAAACGGCCATGTGCCTTAGAAGAAATTAGGAAATTCATGAAACAAGTGTTCGGCTCAATAAAAGAAAAATAATGATCCCGCTAAAATAACACCTTGTAAAGATTCACACAAAATGTGTGGAAAGTATTTCGTTAATTAAGCAAATCAGTGAAGGAAGGGTTTAAGATATATTTTCTTGGGCAATACGATCTTAGAAGTTTTAACATTATCGAAGATTTACATCACTAGAGCTTTTCCAATATGAGGATGAAATAATGAGATGTTAGTAATATCTTGTAGATGAAGTATAAGGTGGTTCATAAGGAAACCTATGTCATTAGATTGCATAGAAGTTGTAATTTCATTTTTGGGTAGTGTGAGACGTATCCAACATATATATAAGGTGTAGATGATAGCGAGAAAAGGTAGGCTCTCGATTTCATTCAGAAGATTAGTTCTTCCTATCTGAGTGGGTCTATTGGAGATTTCTCCTGGGTCGGATGTGTTTAGCACTAGTTAGTATCGAGGCTAGCTCTAAGAGAAGTTATGTATTAGACAATAGTCTATTTCGATCATACAAATTTATCGGTGATCCATCTTCTTGCTAAGGGCATGTCATTGACTTCTCTCGTTGTTGTAGGATTGTATCTTATTTAAACATTGGTTATCACCTGGTGCGTCAAGGTTTGATATCATCGCAATGCTTTCGTCTCATTGACTCCTCATCTTACACACAACATTATAAGGTAAAGTTGTAAAGGTATTAAGGGTTAAATGAGTTGCTACTTGGTCTTCCATTGTGGCACTTTTGGAGTTCACACGATGTCTTCATTGGAAAATCTCCTCTTCATCATAACTCGTGGGAGTAAGATATAGCTCTACATATTCGTTAATGGGTATTGTTTAGCCTCTTTTTGTTCATCTAAACTAATGTTTTCCGTCTCTTTATTTGTGTTATTTTCCCTCGATTGCATGATGTTTTGGCTCGATTTATATTTCATTTTATGTTTTAGGATCTCAAGCCTAGACGAGTGTTGAAGTTGGAAAAGAGACAAAAAAAGATCGAGAAATGACGAAGGAGTCAAGAATAGTGCCGAGAGCACTAGTCAGCGGTCGCGTAACCCTAAGCGATAGCTGACTAGGCATGGTGCGCGGGAGGCCAGGACGCCAGGGTCAGCAGTCATTGACCACCCGGCTGACTCGGGCCTGGCACACGGCCCTCGCGCGGGTTGCGGAACCACCCGGGTCAGCAGCCGCTGACCACACCTCTCGGCTATATATACTCGGCGAGATTCTCATTCAAAGAACATCACTTTTGGCACGTAATTCGATACTACTTCTGATGCCACTTTTCAGCACTACTTTTAGACGTTTTACTTTCATAGTTTTGGCACGTCGACCTCGATCCACGGGTCGAGACTTTGATTTCTAGATAGTTCTCTTTAGTTAAGATTTCTTACTCGAAGGTTAGCCGATTGCAACATTCCATTCGTATTTCGTTTCAGAATTTCTCTTGTGGACTCAGACCTCTTTCAAGTTATTAATCAAGTTCGTTTCCCTTTTATTAATTCCGGCTCTCGTTTATTGCTTTAATTTGCTCAATTGTTTATGCTTCCGGTTTCTTATCTCGTTTACGATTTCCAATTTACTTTACGCATTAATGTTGATTTCGAATTCCAAGTTACTTGCTTTCTTTTGATTTTGTATCTCAATTTCTTAGATAGATATTTTATTTACTCGTTGCTTTTTATTAGATTAGGTTTAATTTACATTTCTTATTTATATTCTTTGCCTAGTTATAGAATCTCCAACAAATCATTTTTATTGTTTTCTTGAACAAAGAATCGAATTCCCTGTTAAGTCTTCCTTGAGAATACGACTTGGGTTGGCTTATCATTTCTAGATGACCTCGTTTTAAATTGTAAGCGACTCGAAATAATTTTAGTCAAAACAAATTTTGGCGCCGTTGCCGGGGAGGACTTTAGGCGATTTAATTCATTGTTCTTTCTTTTTCTTTTCTTTTTCTTTTCTTTTACTTTTTATTTTTATTTTATTTTATTATGTTTACTCTTTCTTCTATATTGCAGTGCGCGTAAAATTTTTGTTGAGTGTTGTGTATGCAAGATCGCCGCAGTGCTAGAAAGCCATTGACGCCCTTCATCGACAACATAAATCGGAGGCGTGCGATCCTAGCCACCGTAGAAGAAGGAATTGAGCACATTGACGAATTATCATACCGCGTTTATTCGAAGAAATGACCAATGAGAATGCAGACGAGAGACCGTGCTATATGGGCGATTTCACTTGGCCCAAGTTCGGCACTACTGCTACTTCAGCCATTGTTCTCAACACCGCAGTCTGAAACTATGAGTTGAAGCCACACCACCAATCACTACTCCCGACATACCATGGGCTGCCGAGTGAAGATGCACATTCATCCGAGAATATTGCACGGTGGTGCAAACTTTCCCGCTTCACTCGCTGACGGAGGATAAACTCAAGTTGAAGTGTTTCCCTTACACGTTGAAAGATAGGGCCAAATCTTGGTTCTTAACTCTTCAACCCGGATCACTCACTACTTGGGCATCAGTTTGTGAGAAGTTCATGTTGAAGTACTATCCGCATCATAAAACTCAAGTGGTACGTACTAAGATAATGAACTTCGCACAAGCCCACGACGAGCCATTCCATGAGGCGTGGGAGAGATTCCAGGAGCTACTTCAACAGTGCCCTCACCATCAGATGGCACCGGAGATGCTATGTCAATTATTTTATGATGGCTTGCTCCAGACTACTCAATTCATGGTGGACAGTTCGGCAAGAGGGAACATTACAGTCAAGACGGCGGAGGAGATGAACGAGATCTTTGAGATCCCAGCCGCGAGTTCGCGGCAAAAATCCTCTCGACCGAGATGAATGGAGGCCAGTGCAGTGACTACGATCCCCGATCTTAAGAAACAAATGGTGGATATGATGAGGGAGTTACAAGAATTGAAGATGAACCGACCCCCATCACCATCTGTTCAACAACCTGCACCTGAGCCATGCGGTATTTATGGCGACTACGGCCATGTTGTAGAGGGATGTCCGTGAATGGGAGAGATGACATCCGAAGGACAAGCTGAGGTTTACGCAGCACAGGAATTCACATCTCAACCTGAGCCTCAGCAAAACTCAGGATGGAAACCCCAATTCCAAGAGCATGGAGCACAAAATTTCCAAAACAGACGGCCATAGACTTAGAATTTTCGCCCTCAACATCAGCAACAACAATATTATCCACCACAACCGCCACACCAACAATTTTTTCCACCGCAGCAGCAACAATTCTATCCACCACTAGTGCAACAATTTCAACCTCAACCTGTTCATCCCCAAAGATCATCAATTGAAGACAGCCTAGCCGCATTTATGCAAGAGAGAAAGAAGGCTCGAGAGGCCCAAGATGCCACAATCCAGCACCTCAAGACGGTTATAGGGCAGATTTTCTGGCGCTGTTAACCAGTTGCAGCAAAACCAACAAACGGGAAAAATTCCAGCACAATGACAACAACCCCATCAAGTGCAAACAGTGTCCGTTCTAAAAGAGGGTAAGGTGGTGGACACCAAGATGGAGATGAAGTCTCAGGGAAAAATTGATAAGGTGCCACCGAAGGCGGTGAAAGAGCAGTCCAATAAGGAGCTTCACAAGGCAGTAAACCCATACCTTCCACCTATTCCTTATCCCAACAGGCTAAAGGATGTTAAAAGCAACCAGCAGTTCGCGGATCTCTACAAGATGCTATCCAAAGTAACAGTGAACATCCCACTCCTCAAAGTGATCAAGAGTATACCGTCTTATGTCAAATTCTTCAATGAACTGATGTCACAGAAGAAGAAACTCGACGATCAAGATTTGGTGACAGTCTCTGAAGTGGCGAATATGATCATGCAGCAACCTTTACCTCCTAAGCGACACGATCCAGGTAGCTTCGTTATTGACATTACTCTAGGTAACGGTAAGGCAGCATCTGGCATGCTAGACTTAGGAGCGAGAATTAATCTTATGGCTTATTCAATTTTTAAACAATTAGGATTAGATAAATTAAAACCCACTCGCATGTCCCTTCAATTAGCCGACAGATCTGTGAGACACCCAAAAGGTATAATTGAAGATGTTCTTATTAAGATTGGTGAATTGATCTTACTCGTTGACTTTGTTGTTCTTGAGATAGGCGATGTACGTGAGGACGGAGTTAAGCATAACACTACTCCTAGGAAAACCTTTTATGGCTACTACTAACACTATTATTGATGTCAAAAATAGTACCATTAAAATGTTTGTCCTTGATGAGGAAGTATTTTTTTCTGCTCACGAAATTCACAATGCAAATTCTGTCGATTTGATTGATACGTGCTATATAGATACTACTAACCTTTTGGTTGAGAAATCTATAATGCAGACTTTTCATAGTAAGGACGTTGCTCAAGGTAAGGGTTTGGAGGTGAAAAGAGAGACCGGCCAAGTGAAAACATTAGAAGGCGAACAAAACTCGAAGAGAAGCCAACAACCGCACTTTTCACCCAACCCGATGATCACAAACTCTGCTTCTTGATATACCTACTCGTTAACTTATGCGGAAGCTCTTATGCGCCCAAGGACCATATCTAAGACATGTCTCGACAAGGCCAAACCCCAAAATAGAAGATTACTCATCCTTAGAAAATTTTCGCCATTGAAGGGTGACGCGCCACATGCGAAAAGGGAGAAGATACCATTTTGAATCAATTGGCAACAAGTTCAATTGTACCTCAAACATGACCTCGTACTCAAAGTTGCGGAGTCAAGTTCTCATTTTTACACTCCCGATTGAATTGGTTTTGTTCCGTCGAGCGAACAACATAAAATAAAGCGCTTCGTGGGAGGCAATCCACGCTCATTTTTCCCATTTTTTCCTTTTTATTTCCATTATATTTTAATTGGTTTTTATTTATTTATTTGTTTTTTGTCTTTTTGTATGTTCGTAAGTACCAACGAGTTGGGAGGAAACCGATTCGAAGAACTCGCGGTGGAGAAAAAATAGTGAGATTTTACAAGAGCAAGGTCAGCGACCGTGGCACACTCAGCGGCCGCTGACTACACACCAGCTCCGCGCCAGCGCCAACGGCCGCGCGCCACACCATGTCAGCGGTCGCTGACTCCTCAGCGGCCGCTAACCACCCTTACGTAAAATCCTCCAAAACCCCTCCATCATTTTACGTAACAACACTCAGCGATCGCTGACTTGTCAACGGCCGCTGAGTTTGCCAAATCCACCCTATATTTCCTTCTTCCCCCTTTATTTCACCCATTTCTTCCACTTCTTCATCCCCAAATTCCCCAAACCCTAACCCTCCACCAAATTTTAATTCTCCAATTACTCTTTCCATACTTCATATTTCAATCCAATTCTTTGGATTCACCATTCCTTTTCCATCCTCTTTCATTCATTCCGATCAAATTCCAAATCCTTCCACAAATTCACTCAAATTCTCAAACCCTTCATCCATACCTCTTTTTGCCCACCAAGTATTTGACAAAAGTTCTATGGGGGGAAAGAGATCCAAGACTAGCGAGGTGGGGCAATCTAGCCGACACGGAGAGGACGACGAGGAATTCACCCCCGTTAGTGACCATATTCCGACTTCAGGTGCACCATTCCCAATTTACAACAATCAAGAGGCCATGCACCTCGAGCTTATCGGTGCAATGGCCCTCCACACAATGAGCCGCTCCTCACGAAGTACATTGACATCAACGAGTTGAGGGGTGCACCATGCGCCCTCTCTCACACCGAGTTGGTACCTCAAGAGAGGAGGAATTGTGTACGGTGTTATCTAAACGCCCAAGTGGCAGTCTGGGCATTCAATGCATCCGAGGAGCCGGGCAATGCTCACATGAAGGATAACGAGGAGGCTCAGTCCGAGCATGAGGAGGATGAGCAAGCCGAGGAGGAGGCCGACGCTGCTTGGCTAGTCTATGACCCCGTGGACACTGTCGGCGAAACCGAGTGGGGTACCCAACCTCAATGGGGTACCCAATCACAATGGGGCGGACAATCACAGTGGGGTGCCCAATCTTAATAGGGCACACAACCTCAATGGAACGCCCAATGAGAGCACTTCACGTCCGAAGTCACCACGGGCATACGCGAGATGCGATCTGACATCCGCGACCTCCACACTCACCTCGACACCCATTAACATCAATGAGGCTCACCTTAAGAGCACTCTCATACTCCATCCACATCAGCAGCTAGCTCCTTGCTTCGGTCCTCTTCTCCGCGGCTTCGCCCCGCCGCTGCTCTCCTCTGACAACGCCGCCCTCCTTCGCCCTCCTTCGCCCCGTTGCTGCTCTCCTCTGCCCCCGCCGCCGCTGCTCTCCTCCGACCCTGCTCGCCGTCTAACGTCCCTCACCCCCAGGCCTCAAAGCTCGCCGGCGTCGCCCCCATTCCCCGAATAACAAGGTTAGACTTTCTTGCAATCTCTTTCTTGTCAAGTCTTCTAGGAGTTCCTAATTTTTCTAAGCTCCACTCCTAAATTTTTTGTGCTCTACAATAGTGAGAAAACAGAAAGCCATTTATCCAGCCTGAATTTTCATTATATATTCTATGCGCGTGATTAATTTTTTATAAGTCTCAGATTCTGGGATGGTAATTCATCAAGATGAAGAACTTGTATTTTTTTCTGTATTTTTAATTTCTCTTCAATTTATTTTGTGCTAATTTTTCTTCCTTCTGTGATGGTGATTCATAAAAAAGTAGGAAGTTTTTTTGATATATTATTGATTCTTCATTTTTTATATGTTAAATTTTCTTCTCCTTTAGAAAAGATAAATTTTCTGCTGTCATGATGAATCACTATTTCTTTACGTTTATTCAATTCATTTTCTTCACCTTACTAATTATTATTTTATCTATTAATACATTTCAATTTAGCTGAGAAATGTTTTTGCTGTTTATTATTTTCTATATAAGCCCCTTCTAATTTAGCAGAGAAAGGTTTCTGTTATGATGATGATTCATTGAAAACACGCATATCTCTGTTATGTTTCCTTCCCTTTACAATTATATATCTTAATTCTGGGATGGTGGTTCATCAAGATGAAGGATCTTTATCTTTTTTTTGTGTTTCTTTGTTTCTCTTTAATTCATTTTCTTACTTATTTTTTAATTCCTTCTGTGATGGTGGTTCACTCTTTTTATAAGAACACAATGTCCTCTTATTACAGAACACAATGTCCACTCCGAAAAGTGGTAGTCTGCCCACCTCACAAGCCTCAGCTCCTACTCCGACACAAGATCATGTTCTTCAACTAGAAGATGAACCGAATGAAGTAGAAAGTGAATAGATAGAAGGAGAAAATAATGAGGAGGAAAAAGTAGACCTTGGATTAAAGAGAAAGCTCACTTCACCAGTATGGAATGATTTTGTTAGGAGTAAAGTGAAAGGAGTTTGGAAGGCTAAGTGCATCCATTGTGGAAATTTTCTATCAGGTGAAACTAAACATGGCACCTCTCATTTATCTAATCATCTGAAGTCTTGCATTTTCAAAAGAAAAAAAGAAGGTGGTGGGAAGGTGCAGTCTAATTTAAGGTTTGCATCGACTGACAAGGGGCAAGTTTCTGTTGAGAATTATGTCTTTGATCCGGAAATTGCTAGGAAAACACTATATTCGATGATTATCCTTCATGAGTATCCATTATCCATTGTTGATCATGTTGGGTTTCGTGACTTTGTTAGTGCACTACAACCCTTGTTCAAAATGATTACTCGAAACATAGTTAGAAAGGATATATTAGATCATTATGAGGAAGAGAAAAAGAGAGCTCTTATTTCTTGCAAAGGAACAATGCTCGGGTTGCGATTACGACTGATCTTTGGACAGCAGATAATCAAAAACGAGGATACATGGCAGTCACCGGTCATTTAGTTGATGAGTCTTGGAAGCTTACGAGCACTATTTTAAGGTATTATTTTTTCTCAATAATTTTTTGTGAACTTGTGTTGATGAAGTTTCATGTTTAATTTTGTAGGTTTATATATGTGTCATGTCCTCATACACCAGAAAATTTGGCTGAAGCATTCTATAAAAGCCTTCAAGATTGGGATCTTGATTGCAAGGTATCTACCTTAACTCTTGACAATTGTTCTACGAATGATAAATTGGTTGAGCACATGAAAAATAAGATTGGGACAACTAATCTTTTGTTGGGTGGAGAGGTTCTACACATGCGTTGTTGTGCGCATATTTTGAATTTGATTGTGAGGGATGGATTAAAAGTAATAGCTAAATCCATTGAAAGGGTTCGTGATACTTGTGCTTATTGGCTTGCTACACCAAAGAGGTACGAGAAATTTGAGAAAACTGCACAACAACAAAAGGTTGAATTGACTAAGACGTTGTGTCTTGATTGCAAAACTAGATGGAATTCAACTTATCTCATGATTAGTATTGTTTTGCCATATAAGAAGGTTTTTGATCGTTTGAAACAACTAGACAAGAACTTTGTTTGTTGCCCAACTGTTGAGGATTGGAGTTTTGCTTCTCATGTTTGTGAAAGATTGGGTGTGTTTCATGAACTCACTGCACTATTTTATGGGACAAAGTATGTGACTGCTAATAATTTTTTTCAAAAATATGTGAGGTGAAAATGAAAATGAATGCTTGGTGTATGAGTGAGATCAACATAATTCAAGAGATGTCTGCTGCCATGATTTCTAAATTTGATAAATATTGGCTTAATATTCATGGTTTGATGGGAATTGTTGTTATTCTTGATCCTCGAGGAAAATTGTCTATGTTGGAAGCTTGTTGTATTTGTTTGTTTGGTGAAGATAATGTTGAATTGCATGTTGATAAGACCAAAAGGGTTCTAGTTAGATTGATGGATCAATATCTGTAATGACCCGCTCTTTTCATTAGACCTATTTTGTATCAAGTACGTAGGGAACTCCTAAAGTTCCAATTAAGAATAAATAATAAGTAGCAATTTTTAATATTATTTCTCCTCTTATGTTAAATTGAAATGGTTAAATTTTGTTTTACCAAATAAGAGCTTAAGGGAGGATTATATTATAATAATTCGGTGATGAGAATACTCATAATTAATTAGCCAACTAGTTATCATTTCGAGTTGCAAATATATGTGATGATACGTATTATTTATCATTTTTGTTATTATTTAACATTAAGATATATTATTAGTTGCTATTTATTATAGTTAACCTTCATTGTTACGATATATATATATAATAATAAGAACTAGTGTGATAATAGTATCAATCTGTATCATACATCGTTTACAAGGTACAAATAGGCAACCGTTATACATTATATGTATCCAAAATAAGATAATAGATCCAATATGGATCTAATTATATACGTAAGATATATATATACATATAATATATGGATTCCTACATATAAGATATACGTATATTATATGTAAGACTAGATGGATTCCTACGTGTAATATATATATATACATAAGATATAATAATGGTTCAGAATGTCATATAGAAATGAGCGTGCAACTGTTCAGATTCTGTGAAGGAAACTCCATAAATCAGAAAAGCATTAGCGTGTAGCAACAGTAATTAAATAAGCAGTCTGCTCCCTACTAATTCTAGCTGCATAGCGACGCTTCAAGCTTCCACCAATCGCCCATGCCTGCAAGTCCAAAAGAATAAGCAAATGCATAAGATTAGTAAAGAATAGGGATTCAATCCTCTATATAAAGGGGAAAGATTTTAACTTAAACCACACCTAAATATCACTCACACCAAAACGCTGCCGAATTGGAAACAAGAAGAATCGGGAGAAGAGAGTTAGAGACAGCTTTGAGGTAAGGATTTAAAGCTCTAGCATTTTATGATCATGCCTCTTAAAGCTAAATTTAGGAATATATTACACGTGCAAAACAGATTTTAGATTGAACTTAGCATGCTTAGACTTTGAACTTAAGAACTGATTTTGAACTTAGAATGCTTAAGCTCTGAATTTAGGTGCTGCACTTTGAACATTAGAAGAGCATGTCATTTACATAGGAATAGAACACGTCTAAGTCTTAGATGAATATTGATATGCGACTTACCCTAATCTATAATCTGTATAATAAAAAGAAGAAGAAATAAGAGATTATACCTAACGAATAAGGGAGCAGTGGTGCACGGCTGTTGCACAGCCGTGAGCATCCTCGAACAGCCCCGCACGACTCCGAACAGCTTCGGTTGGCCTCGAGCAGGCTCCGAACGGCTTCAAGCAGCCCCGAACAGCCCCGAACCACCCCGAATCACTTCGAGCAAGTCCCGAATCACACCGGACGGCCTCGAACAAGTTCCGAACAGCTCCGGACAGCCACGGCAGACCCCGAACAGCTTCGAAACAACCTCAAACGGTTCCGGCAGACCCTGAAACACTCCGAATGGCTCCGGACGGCCTCGAAACCGACCCGAGCCATCCCGAACAGCCTCGAACTACTCCGGACGACCTCGAACCAGTCCCAAACCACCCCGAACCAACCTCGAATCACCCGAAACCATTCTGCCAATTCAGAACACTCATAAGATCCTATTAATCCAAGAAGAAAATAAAAATAAGAACCTATGATAAATCTTAAGTACATCCAGAAATAATAGAATTTGAGGTTGTTCATAACACATCTCAAACAACTAAGAAATGGAAACCTAACTGTAAGGAAATGGTTTAGAAATAGAAGAGGACTCTACCTGTGAAAAGAAAACGAAAGCAGCTGGACTGAGGCGGCGAGGCAGCGGCGGAGGAGGGTTGAATAAGGAAGAAAATAAAACGAGAAAGGGAGAGCTTACCGGGGGATGGAGCGCGGCACTGCTGCATGCAGCGGGAGGGCGACGCAGAGGCTGCTCTGCTGATGGTTTCGCGAATCCGGGGAGCCACCGGGACGACGCGAAGAACGGAGGGGGAGAGCACAGCAGCAGACAGCACTGGCGGGGAAGAGAAACTGATCACCGGGAAGAGAGAGGAACGCCGATGATAGTCGTTGGCGCCGAGCAGCTGCGCTGTGGTGGTGCAACGTGAAGGCAGCGCAGTGGTGCGCGGTGATGGTGGTGGTGCAACGTGAAGGCAGCGCAGTGGTGCGCGGTGATGTTGGTGGTGCGCTGTGGAGAGGACGCGTCGGTGAGCGAAGAGAGAGACAGCGAGGAGAGAGACGGCGGGAGAGAGAGCCCGACGAGAGAGAGGAGGACAGTGGTGGAGATCGGGCAGGCGTCGAGGGGGGAGGAAGAGAGAAGTGAGAGGCAGGAGTGGGAGAAGAATAGAAAGAATAGGGTTTTGGTTTAGAAGAGAACACTCTAGAACCTGGGCCCGGGTTATGGGTCGGGTTTACGTGTCCGAATTTATTCGATTGGGCCTGGATTATTTTAGTTGGGCCATATGATTAATTCCATTTATGGGCTAAGAATTATTTGGTAACATGGCCAAAAATGATGTAAATGTTGGGCCGAAAATTTAGTTATGGAATGGGCTAATTCAATTATCTATTGGGCTGAGTTAATAAAAGTGGGCTCACCTAATTAATCAAATGGGTTAGTAGCATTTTTAATAGACTAAGATTTTAATTAATTGGACTAAGTCCAATTATATATTTTTTTAAAAAGCTAAACTAGGAGATTTAATTTATTTATTAGCAATTAAATTTCTAAACTAGAATTCAATTAATTAATTAGAATTTAATTAATTAATTGGAACTTAATTGATTAATTCGAACTTAATTGATTAATTAGAATTTAATCATAAGAAATTATTAAATTATAAATTATGCTTATGGTGGCATTTAATTGATTAATTTGCTTAATTAGAAATTAATTGCCTCAAGTTAAGAATCGAGATATTAAATTAGGAATGTCTTTAGTTACATTACCCAATAATTATTTATTGAGTATAGTAAATTCCCGAATCATAAGGTGACTTAGAATTCATCAAACTACTCCTCTAGAGATACAACTCCTAAACTAGTGTACTAGTCGAGCTTTAAGGACCAAGACTAAACTCTCATGATAACCAAGGATAGTAATTCCTTGCACTTAGAATTTATTTGATATACTCGAGTAATATATCTCACTCGAGATTCATATTAAAGGTTTCGACGAGAGGTCGGATCCGCATCACGAGAACAAGGCAAACACCAATCGAGACCATTCAAGTAGGCTTTTCTTACCCTATGAAAATATATGTGTGTATGCTTTCAAATGAAATGAGATATTTTTCAAAAGCACTGTCTTGCCATAAATGTTTTCGATTTATGTATGATGCATATCTGTTATATGATAATCGAATTCGGGTTCCAGTGGGTTAGCGTCTCCACTCGAACTAGTGTACACAATGGACTGTGTGTCAGCGAAAGGTTGACCGGTCAAGTGTCTGTGGGAAGTGGCCACTTCCCCGGCACATAGAAACTTCAGATATGGTTAAATACAAAGAACTAGGACTGCAGTCAAACTAGAACTTTCTCAAGAAATGATTTTGTGAACATAGGTACTTTAGAGACGAAATCCCTATGATTCACTCGAATGGCTTGACAGTTATATATGTACGTGTGCGATTTCGGCACGAGTCTACTGAGTACAATTTGTACTCAGCCCTGCATGTATTTCTAAACGTGCAGGTTAAGAATGAAGAAGACGTGGATGCTAGATCGTGCTTTTTGTCGAACTCCATAGTAGCTGACTCTTGGGGGTTCTACGTGTCTTCATACACGTAGAATTTTATTACGCGATCCTGCATATTCCGCTGCTAGACTTTTATGTGATAGATCCGAAACTAATCTCTAAATTCTGTTATGTAATGTAACGAGCTTATGACTCTGACTTCCCGATTTACGGGATAAGTCCTTACCTTATGTTATGAAAGGAATATTTATCGTCTTTCTCTTGTCATTTATTCCTTTCGTTGGTCATGTTCCCGACTTTACTAGAATTAGTAGAAAGCGGGCGTGACAATATCAATCTCAAAATTAAGAGCAGTGTGTGTCCTCTTGTTCTGATGTTGCTACAAGTTCTGTTAACTCTTCCGAATTGTTGACAATTTTCAAAACACTTGCCGGAAGAAAGAAGAGTAATAGTGTTGTAAGATCACAAAATGAGTTGGATCGTTATTTGGAGGCAGACATTCTTCCTTGTATTGATGAAAATTTTGATATACTTGGTTGGTGAAAGGTTACCGGAACACATTATCCTACACTACGCCTTATAGCTCGTGATATCTTTGTTGTCCCAATAACCACAGTGGCTTCAGAATCAGCTTTTAGCACTAGTGGGAGGGTTCTAAGTGAACACCGTAGTCGTCTCACACCAAAGTTATTGGAAGCATTAATGTGTTATCAAGATTGGCTTCGTAAGCAACTTGAAGGTATTAAATTTTCAATTATAATGAATTTTATTTCTATGTAAAGATAAATTTCTAATATAAAAATTGTTTATTTTGTAGGTGAAGGAAAAGATGCAAGTTTTTGGACGTGTCTTGAAGATGAAGAAGAAGAATTCAACGAAGATTGTTCTACTACAACCATTGAGTTGGAATAATTTATCTTCAAGTTAATTGTGGATTTGAACTTTGTGATTTGAAATCTTGATGATATATGTGGATTTGAACAATGTTAGTATTTAATATTTGTTAATTTTTTTATTTAGATTAAATTTATTTTTAGCAATTTAATTATATTTAGCGGGTGGCATCGGGTGGTGGGTACGGGTACCCATGAGGTGGCGGGTTCGCGGGTACCCATCGGGTGGTGGGTGGCGGGTTCGCGGGTACCCGTCGGGTGGCGGGTTTGAGATTTTTTTGTGCCCGTGGCGGGTGGCGGGTATGATATTTTTTGGCGGGTGGCGGGTATGGATAGTTAGTATCCGTACCCTTCACACCCGATTGCCATCCCTATCTTGGACCCTTGGCGGTGCACCCACCAACCCTCCTCCGGACCAACAGTGAGCCTTTGTCTCGCTGTTGAGGTATCTTTACTGCTTTATTTTTCTTTTTCCTGTAAGTGTGTGATTGGCTAACCTTTGTTTTTCCCTTTGCTTTTGTAATGCCCCGTCTTTTCTTAGCAATTAAGTCGTTATAGACCATTAAATTTCTATTTACGGAATAAGTAATTGTCTTGAGAGAAATAGTATTGGTATGTATTAGTCGTTAAGTTTGTCATGATAATCTTTGATTTGATTCTTCATAGTTCTTCTTGACTATTCTTGAAGTAGTATTATTCCAAGACAAAAGTAGTATTTAGGAGCATGGAGGACCATGTTATTGATGACATATTTTAGAAGTTAACTTTTGCCTAAGTATAGGTATGTATATGAGTGTATAAATGTGTGCGTGAATATATGTATAAGTATCCATTGAGATAAAAACCCAACTAGGCTTAGAAAATCTCTTAATTCTCCAAGGGGGAGAGAGAGAGAGGAATGTCTATACATATGGAGCCAACAATTGATACAATTGATATGCATACATTAAGAAGGAAAGAAACAAATCCTAACAATACAATTAAGATTGTATACATCATCAACTATCAAGTGAATCTTGATTAAAAAGAAAGTTTACTACCACAAATGGAAAGCTAAATTCCTAAATCAACTAGACTAGAAGACTACATAGCAAACTAAGATAAAAGACAATAAAAGAAAAGAGTGGGACTAAGGAGAAGCTGCTCGAACAAAGAGAAGGTAGAAGTAAACAGTTGTCCTTTATCTACCCCTGCACCATTCCATGCTGCCAACACCTGTAGCAAAAGACAAAGAAGTTGTCTTAAGAAATAAAGCAATCACCCTACAAGACTAGAAAAGTAGGGAAGAGAAGCTGTAAGTAGCTTCTAAATACATAACAAGACAATAGGAAGCCTAAATAGTACAAATCCCAATTGGTGAAAGAAGAAGGAAAGGGAAGGGTGAGGATGTTGGCTCAGCAGCTCTCGGCCAAAGAGAAAGCAAGGGAGAACTCCAAAGGTTGACATTAGCATCCCTACCACCTGCTATAACCTGCAAGATAAAACAAAAGAAACATTAGTCATTAGAATCAGATTGCATCTCCAAGAAAGAGACTTGACTCACCACTCTAGTTAGTTTTCCCCTATAAATACTAAGTCCTCCAAGCTCATAAAGAGTTTCAGGATTCACACCATAACATTCAACTACTTAGAACACTTGGGAGAAATCCTACACAACCAAGAGTTTACAACAGCCTAGGGCCAACCTAGAAACTATCTTAAGGTAAGATTAATGAAACTCCAGGCCTTGATAAGATTTTTGTAACTTTATACCACAACTTCTAATACCCCTTTATAAACTCTAACTTAGTGAACGCATTAGCATTCAAAAGGAAATAAGGAGAAGGAAGCTCTGCTCAATTCAAACCAAAAATACCACCAAACCTTCAGGTATAACAGAAAGTTAAACTCTCATTTTGATAGTTTAATTACCTCTCAACTTAGTTAATCAATGCTGATATGTAGAAACTCAGATTTTAAAACCATAGAATATGCTTAGATAAATTCAGATTTTGACATGTTCAGCTACTTCTCTAAATGAATTTTTGAGAACAAGGCATATGCAAACCAATAACATAGATTTTTTCTTCCTATTTTGCTTTAGAAACTTAAGAATACAAAATATTCCGGAACAAACACAGTAAGTCATTACAACTATTCTTCATTCCATCTGTTTGACTAAGATATTTCTGAACATAGAAATCAGAAAGACTCAAAAGAAGACTTTAAACATCTTATGTCTATAACCTAGCATGCCAAAGAAGAATTAGAACCATGTATTACAGTAACCTAAGACTTAAGAAACAAGTTCAAACCAACATATGCAGAACTTAAAAACATATATATAAGCACACATTAGTTACGAATTCATAGGTAGATAGCACGAACCAGATTCTACAAATAGGTTAAGCTCAAAATTCTCATCCAAGAACACCAAGACACTAAGGAACTAAAGCATGCATGGGAAGAAATCAAAATTTACCCTAGAACTGTTACCTTAAACCACCCTGGCCAAATTCGAAGCTGGAACCTCACCCCAGCTAAGAGCCGTAGCCATCCTCCTCTGAACCAAGCATTCCCGCAATCAAATTCGGGGAGAGATAGGTAGTCAGTGAGGATCTAAGGACAACAAGAAATTGATCCATAAGTAAATAAATACTAATAGGAAATCTAAAGATAAATTAGCTAAAAGGAAATGAAGGAGTGGTGTATGTGGAACAAGAAGAGAGAAAGGGGAGTTTACCGTGAGATGAAGCGGAGCTGGCAAGACGGTAGACGAGCGTCGGGGAGAGGACCCCGGTGAGCTTTCCGTCTATTCGGGCGAGAACAGAGAGATGAGGAAGAAGAGTCACCTGAGGGTAGAGCTCGGCGACGGCGAGGGCCTCTGGCAGGAGCTGCTTCTTGCCGCTGAGCATTCGAATGCGTAAGTACAGAGGCGGTGGGGATTGAGCTATGTCGCTGGAAGGAGAATGATCGAGACGGGGGAGGAGTAGCTGATGGCGACGTCAAGATGGAGAAGAGGCGAAGCGGGCGCTAAAAGAGAGAGAACGATGAGGAAGGAGAAGAACGGCAGAGTTAGAGGGAGAGAAAGATAGAAGTGTTGTGTGTCTACCTAGGGTTAGGACTAAATTTAGGATTAGAAATATCTAGAACTGGGCCGGGTTACGAGCCAAAATTTGGGCCGGGTTACGGAACATATGGGCTGGAATAATTAATTTAAAGCTGGGCCAGGTACTGGGCTAGAATAAAATGATTGATCTGGGTTGAGATATAAGGAACTAATGGGCCGAATTAATTAAAGGATTGGGCCAAGCTATAGTTAAATGACTGGGCTAAAAATATTAGTGACTGGGCCGAAAATTTGATATGCTAATGGGTTGAAATTAAGTTAGTTGGGCTATAACTATTAATTTAATTGGATCAACATCTAATTAATTTGGACTATGTCCAAGTAGAAAATATTGTTATTTAACTTAAGGAGTTAATACATTAAGCTAGAATTTAATGATAATAGTTTATTAAATTAGGAATCATGCATAAGGTGTATTAATTAAGGATATTCTAAGCTATAAGATTTTATTAAATATTTTGACTTGAGGATCAAAATATTCAGCTAGAATTTCCTTTATGGATTATACCCAACAATTATTATTTGGGTAAAGTGAATGAAATTGAATAATAAATCATAGCTTGACATACGAATTTAATAACGACACCTCCTAATATAAATATAGACACTCGAATAATAGTTGAGTTAAAGACCCGATAATAGTTCTCAAAATAATAAAGGATAATACTTCCTTACACGTAGAAATATTAGATGTACTCGGAAATTGTATCTCATTGGGATTTATTTAAAGGTTTCGACGAGAGGTCGGATCCGGGTTCCAAGAACGAAGCCATCACCAATCGAGGCTATTCAAGTAAGCTTTCTATCCTATACATCAAGTGTAGACTTCCTTACACTATAAAATAAATATGTGTGTGATATTAGTTTATGTATATTTCTTTTCAAAAAGCTTTTGAATTGAAAACATCTTTCAAGTATTTTCTTGCCATAAAATATTTATGATTTTTGTATGATACCTATCTGCTCAATGAAGTTAAAAAAATCGAATACGGGTCCCAGTGGGATAATTATCCTACTAGGACTAGTGCACACAAAGTAACTGTGAGTCATCGAGCGGGTTGGCCGGTCAAGGTGTTCGTGGAAGGTGGCCACCTTCCCGACACAAAGAAGAAGAAGTTACAGATGTGGTAGATTACTAAAGAACTTAGATTGCAATCGAACTTTAAGATTTCACAAAAGGATTTTAGTGAACAAAGGTTTTTTAGAGACAAAATCCCTATGTTTCACTTACAATGACATGATAATTATATTTGTATGTGTGTGGTTTCGGCATGTGTCTACTAAGTACAATTTGTACTCAGCTCTGCATGTATTTAAAAATGTGCAGGTTGAGCAACGATGGAGTAGGAATGCAACGTTTGGGCTCTTGTCGATCTCTTATTGGATGACTCTTGAGGGTTCTACGTGTCTTCACACATGTAGAGCTTTTAGCGATCCAAGTAACTTTCCGCTGCTAGTATGAGATCGTTATGTAATAAACCTAAGACTCAAGTTTCCTTCATGATAAGTTATTATGTATTGAGCATAAGACTCAAGTCATTCTTGCTAATCATGTACGATGAATTATTCGCCCAGTTATGAGATTGTTGTTTAGTTTCATCCTTGTTCCATTGCCCTATTTCTATCCCGACTTCTTTAATCCCTTCCCAAGTCACGGTTTCTCTGACTTTACTATCCTTAGTGAAATGCGGGCGTGACAGCTTTTTAGTGTTCATTTAAAGGTTTTATTTCCATTTTGTTGCTCTAAATGCCGCATTTCAAGGACGTTTCTCTATCCCTACTCCTTAGATCTTTACTTTCCGTAAATAGGGCATTACTCTATCTTTGTAGGGGGAGGGGTATCTTTTTCATGCATACATTCGTTGTTTTGTTTTAGTCTTTTAATATATAAAATTTTGATTGTGCTAGAGCTACTTTGTCTTGATACATCGTGGGTAAATCGAAGCATGATATTTGTTTAAGATGAGATGTGATTTGAAAACCTTGATTGAATTGCATTGATTTATGTTGTGAAACGTAGATGAACTAGGAATGTGTGGAACATTATGACCGGATTATGGATCTTAGTAGAATGATTAAAATAGTGATGCATGATGATATAAATTGATTGATTCAATTGGCTAGTTGTTTATGACCACTTCTTGCGTATCCGTGTTTTATTAATTGAACTGTCAATTGGTCTCTACTCCTATGGGAACCATGAGCACGGGAAACCGCGTGAGGATACATTAGGGAACCCCTAATTGTTCACACCTCACGATAATGACCATATAACTTAACATTGTTCTAAGTAATTTTTCTTAAGTTCTTGAAAAATAGGAATACAAAGGATTCTACCCCGCTCTCTTAATCACAAATACAAAATTATAAAAGAGATGGGTATGGGAAACCACACCGGGAAAATCCAAACATTCGGAGTACTCACCCGGTGAATATTGTCCTTAATATTCCTCATGTTGAAAGAAAGAAAAGAAAAGAGAAAGATACGCTATTAAGATGGATAAAAACTCTATCCGGTTATGTGATCTCAATAACATCATGTGCATCATTCTTTTATGTTGTTCGAATTGATTATTATCTAGTCTAAATGGTCTACTTTCTTCTATGATCTCTATGTGACGTGACATAATGATATGAAGTTCAATTTTGGAATGATTTGGAGTCTTATCGAGAACGCATGTCGTGAATAGATTTTTCCCTAGCGATAGTTTAGACTAAGTTATGCTTGAGGACAAGCAAAGTTCTGTGTGTGGAGGTGTTGTTTAGTATCTTTTTGTTCATCTAACCTTATGTTTTCTGCATCTTCATTTGTGTTATTTTCCCTCGATTGCATGATGTTTTGATTCGATTTATGTTTCAGGATCCCAAGCCTAGATGAGTGTTGAAGTTGAAAAAGAGACAAAAAAAGATCGAGAAATGATGAAGGAGTGAAGAATAGTGTCGAGAGCACTAGTCAACGATCGCGTAACCCTAAGCGACCACTGAATACGCATTGTGCGCCACGGCCGAGCCATAGCTGAGCCAGCACGCAGGAGGCCAGGACACCAAGGTCAGCGGTCGCTGACCACCCGGCTAACTCGAGCCTGGCACAACAGCCCTCGCGCGGGTTGCGAAACCACCCGATTCAGCGGCCGCAGACCTCTACGCGGTCACTGACCACACCTTTCGGCTATATATTCTCGGTGAGATTGTCATTCGAAGAACATCACTTTTGGCATGTAATTCGAGACTACTTCCGACGCCACTTTTCAGCACTACTTTTAGACATTTTCCTTTCATAGTTTTAGCTCATCTCGACCTCGATCCGAGGGTCGAGACTTTGATTTCTAGATAGTTCTCTTTAGTTTAGATTTCGTACTTGAATGTTAGCGGATTGCAACATTTCGTTCGTATTTCGTTTCAGAATTTCTCTTGTGGATTAAGACCTCTTTCAAGTTATTAATCAAGTTCGTTTCCCTTTTATTAATTTTGGCTCTCGTTTATTGCTTTAATTTGCTCAATTGTTTATGCTTCCAGTTTCTTATCTCGTTTACGATTTCCAATTTACTTTACGCATTAATGTTGATTTCGAATTCCAAGTTACTTTCTTTCTTTTGATTTTGCATCTCGATTTCTTATATAGATATTTTATTTACTTGTTGCTTTTTATTAGATTAGGTTTAATTTACATTTCTTATTTATATTCTTCGCCTAGTTATAGAATCTCCCCTAGTTATAGAATCTCCAACAAATCTTTTTTGTTGCTTTCTTGAACAAAGAATCGAATTGCCCTGTTAAGTCTTCCTTGAGAATACGACTTGGGTTGGCTTATCATTTCTAGATGACCTAGTTTTAAATTGCGAGCGACTCGAAACAATTTTAGTCGAAACAGTTATATTCTCGTATCTATTTAGTTTCATGAAGCATACTACCTTATTTTCAATCCGTGTCTGTTCTATCAAAAGTAGTCTTATCATAGAGTTCATCATCATCTAGTTATATACATAAGGGAGAGATCTTCATTCATCACTTTGGTTTAGGATAGTAATAAGTAGACAGTTTAAGACACGTGAAAGTCACTTATCATCGTCTTAAGTTCTTCTTAACGATATCATTAGTTCATTCAGGGATCTAGTTTAAGTTCTAGCTCTTCTACTAATACCTTATCAATCCGTTCATAGTCCTTATAGTCTAATTCGAGAAATACAATTCTCATATCATTATCATGGTGATCACAATACGCTAGATAAGTCACAACGCCACCATCTCCACATACGTGGTACTTTACCATTTAGACACACCAATAGCTTGAAATGTGGTCATCTCATCATCATTATTATCATTAAGATCTCAAGGGCTTCCTTTATCCCTATCTTGATCATGTGAGCTTCCAATACATCAGTAAAATTACACGATTTAACCAGTGATCATCTTAAACATTATTCATTTTATCTCAAGGGTTCCTACACCCCTATCTTGATCATATAAAACATATTCATGTCTCACATTACGGCTAACATTACACATTCATAAGTGAATCAATATATCACGTCAACTTTTCAATGTTCATTTTCATGGGCAACTTAAAAAAATAAATGTTTCATTAGGACATTTCTCTTCATATAACATGAATACATATCATTTTAAAAGCATTTATGAAATCTTTTAAAAACTTCATATTCATTTGAAAACATTATTACCTTTTTTTCCTGAGGCGGTGAAGACAGCTACGAGGTGACCGGAGAATTTATTTCACTCTTAAGAATCTAGAGAAATAAATTCTAGAATCGATATATAATGGAAAAAGGTTTTCGTATCCACGGAGAACCAAGGATCTAATACCATCTGTAACGCCTTGACAGAAGGGGCCTACGCATAATTTGGGATTCAAAGAAATAAAAAGTGGAAAATACTTTTAATAGGACAAATAATAATATATCAATTGAAGAAGAAATGTAAACTCCAGTAGTTTGGACACACTGGATACGACACGAGTTCAGTGTATGAAGACAATGAACCATAGACATTGAAATAAATGGGATCGAAGGTTGGAAGTTTTGTATTGACGATCAACATGATAAGACTATAAATTAGATAAAGAAGGTCATCAACAAGATGAAACCGACTAGCAGCGGAATAAATAACAATATGACATCAATCTCACCAAGGTAATTTACATGTATGAATAAGACTCGATGAGGCCCACCTCGTCGCCAGCTCATCATCGTCCTCCTAAAACCCGTTAAAAAATTTGAAAATATTTTATGCTAAGTACTAGTGAGTAACTCAATGTGAGTCGTTGCCCGACTTTTTCAGTGAAAAACAAAATAAATCTTCATTTAAAGAATATTACATGCCCAACCATATGATGCATGGCATTTTAAAACGAAAGTCCACCATACACATTTGAAAACATACATTTTACCATCATATGGAGCTCGTCATCATTCTTTGCTCATTCACAGTGTTCCTTATTGCGGCTAGACGGGGAAAACGAAGTCTTCCGTGAATAATCCCCTTTGGCTAAGACCGGGGAACTTGGCCAAGTTCACCCGATCCGGACTTTCCGTGTACACTACCTTGACCAGATCCGGCTCAAGGCACAATTGTTAACTTACATCATTGGCAGCACCATTCAATGGGTAAGGTAATACCGATCCATCACATATAGGATACACATGAGCATAATAAAAATATTGGCATGTAAATTCACGTTTTCTTAAAAAGTAGTTTGAGCTTAATAACTCAAAATATCGTAATGTAAATAGACCCACACCTGTCACCGATGTATTGAGCTTACATTCCATTACACATGATAGATGATATTCCTCGATAGGACCCTACAAGATGAATCTCATGCTAAGTAGAAATTGATAGGTACTAACCTCTTCTCCAACCTTAAGCACTTCTAGTGATTCCTAAACTTAATGTCTAACTATTCTAACGTTGACCTATTAATTATCCGATGATCATCATATACAAAACCCGTTTGCTAACTAATTAAGAAATTTCAACCTATTTCTAGTCATTTCCATTCGTCACGATAGAAGGAGTAACACTTATCTCGACTACACGAGTACTGTACATAATCATATTGTTCGTCAACATCGAGTAATGACGCGTTCCAACTTAATAGGATTTTGAATTCTCATTATACTTCTTTAAAATAATCATGTCCTGAGTTTTCCTTAAAAGGAATGAAATTTGTAAATAGCTAATGAGTTGGGATTTTTAGGACTTCCAATGGTAGTTCTTAGTGAAAACTTATGCAAACACGTTTTGTAAAAAGAAATCATAGTAAATGTAAGTATTATTTCATCCCTTTGAAATTTCACACTAGTATTTTTAATATATTGAAGTATTAACTTACCAAAAATTAACCACGTTGCAAAAGTTTTGACTCCGAAAAAAAATGTTGTGTAAGTTGTGTGATACTTTAACTGTAAATTTTTTATGATGTCGTGATCTTGGGAGTTAAATATAAAACAAGTTATATAAGCTTCTCTACATGACATAATTGGATTTTCCAAAAAGAATTTTGGTCAAATAAATTTTATACTATTTTTCCTATATTTTTCAAAACAATGGTGCACTAAAATTTAATCAAAAATCTATGCACACTCAGTTTTGAAGGAAGGTTTCTCTCAAATTACAAATGATAAACTTGTGAAATTTTAACAATAACTTCCAAAATCTCAAAGTCAATGTTTTTCAAAAGAACATATTCAAAAACTCATTTTTATACCCCTCAAGGAATAAAAATGTGAGGTTATACTTTCAATACATTTTAAGACAATTAAAACTTGAATTTTTGTTAGTCTATAAACGAACTCTAATGAATGTGAAATTTTACACGAATACTAAAACATCATAAGGAACATGCCTTATAAACAGTTTTGAGTTTCATTGAGCCAATAATCTAAAATAAAATCACAGTTTCTAAATAATTTTCACAAACACATCTTATCTCATGTGAGCAATTGACTTTGAAAAATCACGATAAATTGAAAATAATTCAAATTTAGTAGAATAAAATTTTAGAGTGACCATAACATCTTAAAGTTTGATATTCTTAAAACAAAACACATAAAATCATTTCACTCAATTCCTACCGGATTTTTAAAGTTATACAAAAGCCCAAATTTTCGCAGGAATTAACAGTTTGTGCAACCATTTAGAAAAATTCATAATAAATTGAAAACATAACGAAACTGGGTGATTAAGTTGGAGATTACTACTAACTCGATATAGTATTTTAATATATTAAAAAGATCAAAATTTTGATACTCATACTATACGGAAATGACGAAGCAGAATTCGGGCAGAAACTTTCAACACAAGAATGTAAAGCAAAATTTAATCTCCTAGTTCATTATGTTTCATTATTAACACAACATCAAACTACTAATCCTCAAATCAAATAATCATATTATCACATATTAACACAAAATAATTCATAATCCTACCGCATTCGGTCTAAATTGGTAAAGAGAAAGAATGACTACCTTATGGAAGAACTAAGGTGTGAAGGTGAGCTTTCATGGTGGGTTTTCCAGAGTTTCCCTCTCCTCGTCGGAGTTGCTCTCTTCTTCCATAGGATAGTTGTAAAAAGGGTAGAGAGAAGGGGTGAGAAGTGAAAGATGACAATGGAAAAAAGAGAAGGTGGAAAAGATCAAACTACTACTTAATTTGGCAAAGATTTTGGCCTTGCATGGCTGCCTTCCAGCCATTTTTTGGATGATCGGACCCCGAAAATGGAATGTACACGTCGAAAGGAAACTTGAGGTGAAATTTAGGTTCATTCGGTCGCCGAAAAATTTTTCCGGCGACGGCCGGCGGTGGTTTGACAGCTTTCCGGCAGTGGGCGGGAGAGCCTCTCACTCTATTCTCTCTCTCTAAAATTCTGGTGTGGTGAAAAATGAGGAGGAGAGAGGAAGGAATGGTATTTATACCCATTTGGTCTTGAACTTTAAAAATTAACCGAACACTCAAACGATATTGGTGTCTACGGATTCATCTTGACGAGCTCTATTATTAGGTAGTATAAAAATGTGACAAGAAAAATTATTTTTTCAAGTTACTTATGTGCTAGCATTACCGTTGTATAAATATAATATCTTAATCAAACTTTAATCTAAAATAATTAAAGTTTGTAACTATATTAAAAAAATTGAATATATTCCATCGGGCTTTTCTTAATAATAATAAAAATAATATTTAATTAATTTCCAAATGAACATATCGATTTTTCGGGATTGTACAAATATAGTCGAATTTTCTCCTCCTTAGTCCTTCTAGGTTTAGCTAGAGCCTGCTTACCAATTCCTTCTTGGCTAGCATTTGTGTACATGATTTGTCCCATATTCATCAAGGATTGAGAAGAACCTTCTATCTCACCCTCATTAATCTTTTGTTGGTCTTCCATTCGAAGGATAATAGAATAAGCTTTGTTCACCGTTGGCAAAGGGTCCATAAAAAGAATCTGGCTCCTGGCAATTTCATAATATTCATTGAATCCAAGCAAAAATTGAATAAGCCTATGTTGATCCTCTCTCCTACGAGACTTGCTTATAGCTCCATAAACACATTTACTACTTGCCCCGCAAGTTCACTCAAGAGGAACCAGCAACATATCTATTTCATCCCATATAGAGGTCAATTTATTAAAATACCTCAACACAGTCACATTCCTTTGTGTGAAACCAGTAACCTCCCTCTCTAATCTATAGAGTTTTGGCCCATTGCTACGGCCAAATCTTTGATATAGAGCATCCCAAAGTATTTTAGTTTGATCAATATGAGTAAAAGCATGCACAAGATCTTTAGAAATAGAATTAACAAGCCAACATATAACCATGTAACCATCACGCAACCAATCATCTTAATAAGGTGAAGCTGGAGATGGTTGAAGTAAGTTACCATCCAGAAATTCCAACTTATATTTCGCTCCCAATGCACGCCGCACACATCGACTCCAGCTAAGGAAGTTATCCTCTGTCAATAGAGCTGAAACTAACGTCATTCCTGGATGATCTGCGCTATTGATTTGAAAAATATTCTGCAAACGCTTCTCATCCAACTCTTGCCAAGCACAATCACTCTCGTCCGTGTTGTTCGGTTGATTCGCCATATCTTTGGTGGAATCATCAATTACAGTCTCCATCTGATTGTCACGAACATTTCCTTGCTCGTTTTAAACCAGAGTATTCCATGGAATCCTCTTATTCTTCACCATCACTGAACGAATACCAGGATCGAATAATTGCCTCATGATACCATGTGGAAACCAAGCTTGCAGTAGATGCAATTAGTGCTAGGTTTGTGTAAAGAAATCAGGATATGAATGAGCTAAAAATAACTACCATTATCAGAGAATTGAAACTTGTATATTGCAGTAGTTAGTTTAATTGGAGAAGGAGTACATACGTATATATACCTCTCTACTTGCCACAAGCTATAAGCATGAAACCCAAACACTGTCACCACTGATATAGGAAGATAGCAGGAGTCCATTACGGCTACAAGTATTTTATTGGATAGTTTTTCTTGTTCTTATTTAATGGGTCTTTATAGAGTCTAAAAGAGTAATAAGTAATCAATCGCATGATTAAAACGGTCTATCTGACATATGATAACAGGAAAATCATATGTTGATCATGCAAGATATTAAAATGTATCCAGTCAGTAGCCATGACTGGATATGTGTCACAGCCCAATTCCTTAACCCTTTCTTAATCAAGAAATTAAGCCATGACTTAATTAACTTGGAAATAACTCTAGCAATTGATGTTAGATTGCAAAGAAACTCAAATAAGTTCTCGCGAAAAACAGGGCAGGCCGGACACATCAACTTCGAAAGCTCATAACTTTCTCATTCGAACTCCGAATTAAGATCCGAAAGAACTGTTGGAAAGGTATCGAAAAGATCTTTAAAATGGTACCAAATTCAGCAAATTCGGACTTATAAAACTCACGGAAAAGAGGGTGCAACTGACTACCCTGTTTCTAGCAAATTCAAAGTTTGCACAATATTTTGACTTGGAGTTCCAATACCTCAAAATACCAACTCAAACAACCAAGAAATAGAGATGAAACAATATAATTCACAAAGGAAGATGCTACCATGGATATCCACAGATAAGCCAATACAAAGGTACCGAGTGTTCAAATGTCAAACAAACTAAGAGTCGCAACGGAATCATGAGTTGAGCTACATGTGTGACGACATATAACTCAACGTACTAAACATCCAACACAAAACAACAAGACACTCTATGGTTCATTGAAAAGTTCATATAACAAAACAACTACAGTGTTCGAATCCATCGCCATCCCCAGCTCAACCTGCACGTTAAGAAAACATGCAGGGCGTGAGTACATAAAGCACTCAGTGGACACATGCCAAAACATTTAAACCTTGCTCATAGAGCCATATAATTGACTTGCCAAATCTATGCTTCATATATCTTTCTTTTCTAAAATAATGCAACTGAATATGCATAAAATAAGTCTGCAGACAATTATCTGAAATCTGAAATCTGAAATCTAAAATACCATATCTACTTTCTTGTGTTGAGAGGTAGGCCTCCCTCTCAAACACACTATGACCGGCCAACACGCTAGAAGGCTCACAGTCAAATGTGCACATAACCCTTACCGGCAGCTCGTCCGGCATAGGGCCGATATCGTAATTCTGGCGTAGATAGGTAACATGCAACATGCTTAAAAATAGGCAAGTCAACTTCTTTAACATAAAAAAAAACATAAAGCATAAACAAATCTTTAGCACGTGCATAGCTTTTGGTTAGAAAGCCCACCTGGATAGAGATCTACTTATCCTGAGGCTTCGTCTTTTTCTTTCTTTGCTTTCGCTTCTTTCTCAACTGGACCTTACATTAAGTAAAACATTTAAAGATAAGATATCTTTCTCTTCTTTATGAAATCATAATTTCATAATCTCATTCTTCTTCTCATATTTTACTAAATTATCATTTTGTATGATTATAATTTATTCGGCTATTGTATCCTTCTATTCTAACATCTCATTTATCACTTATCTTATCTATATCATTACTTCACTTCTTGACTTCTAAACTAATAATTTCCAACTTCTACATACTTAGCTAATTCAATCTCATAATCTCACATTAGCCCTCATATTCATTCTTTATCTTACCTACTTCATCAAATCTAGCAAATATAATCTCTATATATGAGATTCAATTATGCCCTTCTTCTTGAGAATTTAACATCTTAATGTAAGATTAAGTTTATCTTTAGTTTCTTGATTCAACTATGCTTAATGTAGCTCAATGAACTCTAATGAATCATCACTTAGACCAAATAGTCTTAACATATACTTAAACTCATAAACTCCATAATCAACTAAATTTTGAAAATTCATTTCCAATGCTTGGAAAATTCTAAATAAATTAATCTAAGCATTAATCATACCCATAAGCTCAAATATGATCTCAATTTAAACAAATAAAATCAAAATCTTATAGAATAAAATCCCCTAATTTTCGGTCACTACACCTCATTTAAGAAGTTTGGTTTTTTGCTCTAATTTCTTACTCTAATCATGCTTAGTGGTGTCTAATGATACTTATCCATACTTAAATCAAGCAAATTTATGCATATTCTATGAAATCAAATTAGGGTTTATGTAGAAGATTTAGGGGAAATCTAAATATTCATCATCTCTTATAATTCTTTCCAAGTCTTAATTAAATCATGATGTTCTACCCCTTTCTTATCACATATGGGAGAATTAACACCATATCTCATAAGTTATGAAACACAACTTATCATAGATGAAAACATAAACTTTCTTCCATGTCTACAAACTAAAGAGGTAAAGATGATGAATAAATACCTCAAAGATGGCTTCTTCTTAAAATTTGAACTCAAAATTAGCTTAATAATTTGATTATGGAAGGAGAAAATTTTTGTCTATGGAGGTAGGGAAGTGATCGAAAGTTTGGAGGAAGAAGGAAGGTAGATGATGATGAAATATAATAAAATAAGTTTTCTTATACCTTAAGTTAAGATATTTTCTTAATTAATTAATTAAATAATCCTCTACATAACTCTAGGGGCTTCTAGAACGTCCCGACTCCTCGATTTTCGTGCTTCAAGATTTTAATGCTGGATGATTCATCTCGACATCTAGAATTCATTGGTTCAGACCATTCGTGATTTGGAGTTCATTTGAACAACTTATTCAAGTTTTAAAATACCGAATAAATTTAATTAAATAAATTCTTTCTAAAACGGTATTTTTCTAGTGAAATCTTCATAATAATCTCTTCTATATATATCATAAAATCGGGCATAATTTGTAGGTATTACTACAGCTGTTGAATTCTCAAACTGAGTTTTAACCGAAAATTTATTTAATTATTGCCGAAATTGCAATAATAAATTTTTATTCTTTATTTTATCTGTTTTCTAGCTTAATGAAATTTCTAATTCCATTTTTCTATTTTATCTAATAGATAAAAAATTTCTCTTCTGAGGGGTATGCTTCGTCTTAATTTATTTTATCTTAACCCCCTCTCTTTTATCGCTAATATGGGATTAATAAATCTCATTTTCTTACTTAACAGAATAATTGTAATTCTTTCTTCTAAATCATATAATAAATTTCTCAAACTCTTCTTAATCTCATAAATATATTCTCTTAAGGATGCAAAGCCTTATTAATTCCACAATTAGCAGTTAAGTACTAATTAAAATTTTGAGGGTATCACAATATGGGTACCAACACAGTACTAGTGACCATACTTTGCGAAGCAAGAAACATCCACCACTTGGACTTCTGCACAACCAAAAGTTATTAGCATAAAAGAAAGAGCAAATGTCCGCCACATTTGAAGATCATAACAAATGCAATTGTCATTTTGAAGCAATTTTTTAGGAGACGTGGCAACAGAGGAGCTTTGCACTGAGGACTTCAGGAGTCCACTAATGTAAAAGCAAATGTCGTGAGAATTATATAGAGTGCATAGCAGGACTCGCCGCTTACAAGTAATGGAAGTGCTGATTTAATTAGAGATGTTTGTATACAAATGTAAAAAAATATATATAATGATGCATGCCAATAACTTTAATCTGCATTAGATTAATAGAAGATTGTCAAGATGATATTTGATAGACATCCAAAGGGGATCATATTAAAATGTTCACCAACTTATCTTCTGAAGAAAACTTAATCAATTGTTATCTTGTGTATGACAACAAACCAATACTCCATAAACATTTAATTCACCTGGATGAATAACAAAAGGACCAACTCATCTTCGATAATAGAAATGACTAGATTTTCATAATAGAAATCCCATAATCTAGATAATTTGAGCATTATACCTCAAGACTTAAAAGCCGTATGTGTTTTGGGTTTGCATATTTTAAAGTATATTTTATGCGTATTGTAACATAATAGTTTTCACTTTTATTTGACGAGAATAAATATTTTATCATTTGTTTGTGGTTTATTTTCTGTCGATTATTTATTGAAAATAAGTTTACAACTCAAGCAGACTTTGATAGTCTTGTTGTGAAAGGTTGCATTATCATTTAATGTCTTATGGTGATCTTAGGTGATAGAATGATGTTTGTGCATTTATGTTGGTGTACATGTAATTGCAATGACAACTTGTCAAGTTCATGAAGCATATCAATGTAGTGACCTGATGCATGAGGTGACCTAATGCAGAGGAAGCTACCTATTAGTCTAACACTTCGACATTTTCTGGATGTTTTACTTTTGAGCTTTGGGCTTGAATCTGTGTGCATAGTACCAGGATTATCATTCATGTCTATAAATATTGTAACCATGTGCGATAGCCGCACATAACATAATGATTGGTACATTTTAGTACCGTGTGCATAGTACTTTTGAGCTTTGGGCCTGAATCTGTGTGCATAGTACCATGATTATCATTCATGTCTATAAATATTGTAACCACACACAACATAATGATTGGTACATTTTAGTACCGTGTACATTTTACT
>JAPKLX010000288.1:30222-93121 GCA_026898415.1 Leonotis leonurus | reverse complement strand
GCCTGAATCCGTGTGCATAGTACCAAGATTATCATTCATGTCTATAACTATTGCAACCATGTGCGATAGCCGCACACAACATAATGATTGGTACATTTTAGTAGTGTTTTTGAGTCTCGTTTCGTAGTGTTTTAGTCGGTTTTATTTTATATTTTGTTCGTTTTTACGTCGGATGTCGATGTTGTGTAGTAGGTGGCTTGGTGATTGGAATTATCTCGAAATGGAGTTGTGGATGTGAAGTTTGGTGCGAGGAGGCATAACGGACGAACCGAGGACAAGCCGAGGAAGCCGGACGAGTGCTTAGTAGGAGTTACGGGCATAAGACGAGAGGAGAAAGAACGCGAGAGCATGACAAAATGCGAAATTGTTATGTCTTGTGCAACAATTTTGTTTTGGCTCGTTCTCCTTCATTACAACTCCGATTTTGGATCTGTTTGCAGCCATGGACTCCTATCGAGATGAGCTTCAATATTATGCTTTCAAAAAATTTTGTCTTATGCACAGGCCAGCGGTGGCTGGGCTTGTGCTACGGTTGGGACAGAAGCTTGTGCCCAGCGGTCGCTAGACCCCCAGGGACCACTAGGCGCGATTTTAGATCGTGAATTGTGTTATTTAAACCTCATTTTTGACATATTTCACACGATTTTTCCCCCTTTTAATCTCTATAACCCTAGAATAATTAGACTACATTATTTTTATTGTAACTTCACCTCGAGACGAAGGATTGAGGGCGAGTGTGACGCTCAATCTGAGATTCTTTCTTAGTAAGTTTTATTTAATTTTTATGTTTGATTGTTTGAATGGATTGATTTTTCATTCTCTACATAGGGTTTATAATTTATTTAATTATTTATTGATTGATCTTCGATTCATGTTCTCGATTACACTTGTGCTTATTTGAATTGAATGCTTGATCACCATTTAATTCCCACAAATTCTGGATGAGATTTAGAAATAATTCTAGGATTGGACTTAGGGTTTAATGAACAAAAATTCTAAATCAGAAACGTAGGAATTGTAATTCGTTGTTTATTTGTGATATTCCTATTGTGTGATTCAAATATGAAAGTTAGGATTACAACTTAATTATCGAATACAAAAGTTAGTGATTAAGAAAGTCTATGAAATCATTTATTAATTGCAAATCATTGTTTATAATTAAGAAATTCTTATTAGGGTGATCTAATACGCGAGTCATGATTGTCGTCTATTTACGAATACGTAAGTTAGTAACTAGACTAACTATTAAGAAGCCCTTTACTGAATCAACAATTTTATGATTGATAGGAACTTGACTAATTGATTTTAGATTTTCTAAACTGTAGGCCCTTAAATCCTGAATCTCACCTTTTATTTATTTCTTGTTTATTTCCCTTTATTTGTTTTAATAACACTTATGATTAGAATCGTCCTGCTAAGATTTCCATCGAGATTCGATCGGGGTTAACTTTTCATGTACAATAGTCCTCGTATATATGCGAGAACGTAGAGTGTACATTTTAGGTCAAACACATAACATTCTTATAAAATAGCAACCGTGAGATATAGTGTGAGAAACTCTAGTCGTGTTCTCTCTGTAATTCTAGTATACTCCAGAAATAAGATTTCTTCCTTTGAGAGTGGATGTAGCCGACACACTGTGGGCGAACCACTATAAATCTCGTGTGCAGTTGTGATTTATCTTTTTCTTTATATTCTCCACACTTGAGATACGCAATTATAACATTTGTTAATTATACGATTCATACACATCAGTGTGGTGGTTGCTAGTGTGCACAACGTGTTTGCATGGTAGTTGTTGACGAGCGACTTCTATAGATCGTAGGCCTTGGTGGTGGTGAAGGTGTTGAACTCATCATCGAGGCATCGCTACAACTCTTCATTGGCGGCATCGATAGGGTGTATGTAATGGTGCACCGCCCACTTCACGAGGAAGGAAGCCTCGTCGCTGAGGTCTATGGTTATGTCAATCTTACGTTGCGAGTTAGCGGTGGGGTGGTCGGAGGAGAGAAGCGAGATGAGAAGGAGCATAACTTGTTATAAATATTATATTATATTAATAGTATTAAATTGTAAAGAAGGGTATTAATAGTATTAAATATTATATTATATTAATCATAAAGAAGGGTATTTTTGTAAAGAAAAATAAATTGTTATAATTTAAATAGTATTATATTAATGATTAATATTTGTCTTTTACTAACTTGTTAGACTATTTTATATTTTGTGACTATCTTAATTATCTTTAATTAAAATTTGTTGGAGATATTAAAATATTAGATTTATATTAAAGATTTGATCATGTGTTCTTAGAAAATCTTAATCTTGGTCACCCACCCTATAAGTAAAGGGGTGTTCAAAAATTACACATTTCATACTCATATTATCGGTCTGCTCTTCCATAGGAGACCCGTCAGAATATCGTCCACACAATACATGAGTTATAGGACGAAATAGATTATAAAGTTTGATTTTCGCATATTATATTCTTCATGTTTTACATGTATTCTTATGTGAATTAAAATTGCATATTTTTTTTAAAATATTTGATCTAAAGATGTTAAAGGTAAAGCATTTCAAAGTTCCATCACTGTGACACCGAGTCGCTCCTACATATAATATTGACTCGTTAAAAAATAACGATGCAAGGACATCTAATTATTCTTACCTAGAATAAGAATATAGCAGCTTCAGTGAGTTAGTGCACATATATACCTCAACAAAGAAAATATTCTACTATTATAACACTACTAATGCACATGTCCACATCTACGTATTCACAAGCATACAATAAATTGTTGCACACATGGGTGGATGCAGAAAAAATATAGTTGGTATGGGTTTGATTTCAATATATAATATAAAAAATTGTTACACTTCTTATTGATTGTAGGAAATTTTGCATAGTTATTTGTTTAAATATCAATAATTTTACGACTTTAAAAGTATAAAAATATAAAAATCTTTTTAAAAAATTATTTAGTAATGACTAAAGTCTCCTTGGATCTTCTTAGATTTGCCACTGGATACACATACACATACACCTAGAGGTTGAGGGGATGTTCATCTAGCAATGTCCAATTATTATTTTTTATTAATTTATTTTATTTTAATCGATTTTTGAGCATCAGAATTAGTTACAACCATTGTTCGTCGAGACTTCGGTCACCGGCTCCCCTTATCATTAGGCCACCGACTTCTTTAACCTTCTTGTAGTGGGAAAACATCATATACACATACATAGTCTTACGAGTTTGTGGAGAAACATACATAATCTTGCGAGTTCGTGGAAAATCAAAAACATATGTTTTTGGTTAAACACTTTAAAACAAGTAACATGGTTTATGGTGGAAAATGGAAATAACATAATGAGGGTACACAAACTATATTGGGACTTGGAAAATGAGGGTACACAAACTATATTGGGACTTGGAAAATGACAGCATGCAAAAGCTGAGATGGATGCTGCATTCTGGCTCAGGAGTGACTGTGAAAACAATCACATGTTCGGATAGGAGCTACAACAGCAACTCCGCGCCATTTCGCTTGAAACTTATTCTGATCATGGACACACATATATTCCCTCTTCTCAAGAATTGAGTGACCAACTCAAACTCACATCACATACCCAACTGATTTTTCATTTAAATGGAATAATTACAATGTAATTAATTACCAATTAATATTCATAAAATAAAATATACTAAGAGTTGTAGAGAAGAGAAGATAAATGTGGACTGTAAGATTAGATCATCTGCAGCGGTGGGCGTGGGAGGCTCTCGGACATGGCACGGGCAGCGGCCTCCAAAGCCTGGGGGAGGGAGTCATGCACTGTGGGAGACGGCCTCGGGTGTCAGGACTCCCGAGCCCCACTAAATTTTCTATTTTCTATTTTTTGTGAAATATTTTTTTAATTATTAATTATTTAAATTAGATACATCTATATATACCACATTTTATTTCATTCTTCATCCACTCTTCCTATATTATCACTCATATTCATCAATATCTTCATATTTTTTCCAAAATGTCTTCTTCCTCCGATTCTGATAATGAAGTTAACAGTTTTGGTTTGTATATTCATAACGATACGATGAGTGCCTTAGGGCGTCCTCAAGATATGTTTTCAGATACCGCTATACGATTACAACCCATTTTTGCCCAATGGATACAAAATACTCACGCTTTAGCGCCTGGTGCAACGGCAAGTACCAGTTTAACCTGGGGGCTGAGGGATAGGCCGACATCCGACTTCCCAAGATTGGCAGGGATTGATGAAAAAGAGGGGAAGCAAAGAAAGAACTCCAAGCTGCGTAACCCCTGTCTCAACTAGACCTTTCGCCAAGTTGTCCGATAGAAATTCCGACTGCCCTTAAGACTTAAGAATAGGCTGATTCCAATTTCTGCAACTAACATAAAATTTTATGGAGGCGGGTAGTCAATATCTAGCATCCGTCAACACATCCTCCTCCCAACGTCCAACCAAAAAGAAGAAAAACTATATCAAGAGGGATCGAGAGGCCACCGGAGAATGTCTATACAATGACTACTTCTCGAAAAATCCAACATTCAAAAACAATTTTTTCCGACGTCGCTTTCGTATGTGGAGAGAATTATTTCTCTGCATCGTCAACACTTTGGAGAATCGTGAAGAGTACTTCCGACAACGGACGGATGCTACCGGCCATGTAGGGTTCACGCCACTATAAAAATGCACAATTGCAGTAAGGCAACTTGAAAATGGAGGAGTCATCGATCAATACGACGAGTATCTCCGCGTTGCCGAGTCAACGGACATCGAATGCCTCAAATTCTTTTTTCGTGCCGTTGTTGAGGCTTTTGGATCTCAATATTTGAGGCGACCCAACCAACAAGATATCCAACGCCTAATGGAGCTTCACGAAGAGAAGCACGGCTTCCCGGACATGCTCGGCAGCATCGACTGCATGCATTGGGCGTTGAAAAATTTTCCGATGGCGTGGCACGGAGTTTATACACGTAGCGACAAAGGCCACCCAATGATCATGCTTGAAGTCGTCGTCTCCCAAGATCTATGGATATGACACGATTTCTTTGGTGTCACTGGATCGGTGAAACACATCTGCGTGCTCAACAAGTCTATGGGGTTCAACGACGTCCTCAACAGGAAAGCGGCTTGTGTGTCGTTCAAGGCTAACAACAAATAATACAACATGGGATATTATTTAGACGACGATGCTTATCCATGTTGGCCGACTTTTGTTAAATCAATGTCGATGCCCACCAACGAGAAACGACATCGTTTCAAGGTTATGCAAGAAGCAGCACACAAGGACGTCGAACAAGCATTTGGAATACTCCAATCTCGGTGGACAATCATTAGAGGTTCGGCACGCCTTTGGTTTCGTGAGCATTTATCCGACATTATGTATGCTTGCATTATTTTGCACAACATGATTATTGAAGACGAAGGTCCACATGCGACGAATTGGGCACCAGAGACCGAAGCAAGCTCTTCATTGACTCCACCCGAAGAAGCTACTCGCGATGTCAACGATAAATTCAAGGAGTACATGGAGCGTTCGGCATCCCTCCGAGATAGGCGTGCTCACGAGATGCTCGAGCATGATTTAATCGAATATATCTATGTTCGATTCGGTTCTTTAGATTAAGTGTGTTTTTTAGTTTCCTTTCTTATATTTTAATTTCGTGTGTTTTAAATTATAGTATTTTAATTTCTTGTATTTCAATTTCTTGTATTTTGTATTTAAAATTAAAATTAATGAAATTTTAATTTCTAAAATATGTTATTTTAAATTTAATGTTGTTCATTTAAAGGGATATTGATTTTAAAATACATAATTTTTTCACGTTTTATTAAGTTTAATACAAAATTTAAAACATTGTTTAAAATATATGAATTTAGTACTTACTCGATTTTTGACATAACGTTGACTTTATACAAAAATCGAAACTGGCATGACACAAGTTATCTAGCGTGTACTTTATGAAGTGGATTTTAAATTATTTAAAATACATGAACTTTTTGCATTTGATTAATTTTAATACGAATTTTAAAATATTGTTTAAAATACATAAACATTAGTATTTACTCGATTTTTGACATAAAGTTGACTTTACACAAAATCGGGATTTATGACGTAGATTTTAAATTATTAATATTTTTCCTTCACTTCAATTATTAATTATTTAGCATTTCAGAATATATCATATTCACAATTATTGAATACAAAATATTCATTTTCTTGAAAATATTTTTTCAAATATATATATATATATATATATATATTCATTTTCTTGAAAATATTCGAATCAACTTCAATAGCTAAATTTAATCACAAACTTGCATCATAATCCCTTTGGATTACACGTTGTTTGCATATCGAGAGGTGAGGCGGCGACGCCATACTCGAGGACGTGCTCGGGGAAGTTGAGGCGGGAGGGGGACCATGAAGGTGGAATACGCTGCGAGGGGGAGGAGTAGGAGCCGATTCAGATTTTGGAACGCTTGTTAAGCTTACTGACCTCCGCCACCCATAATCGAGTAAGTACTAAAGTTCCAGAATCTTGTTCGGCGTTGTTGGGAAATATTTATAAGGGTTTTGATTTAGATTCCAAAATATTCCCTGAAAGATGCATTAAGTTCAAAACTGAAGTCTTGTTTTAGAACTCATTTGTTAACAAGTTCAGTTTTTACAGGTACAAATCCATAAAGAAACCTAGACTGAAGTAAAGATGTCAGAACTGAAGTTGAGCAAAACTCAGTTAAGAGTCAAGACCGAAGGACACTCTCTCCAGGTAATATATCCTGAAGTATTCAGACTCAGTAGCTATGGAAGCAAGAAGAGAACATCACATAAAAGCTCTGCACTAAATTTAGAAGTCCAAGAAGCTATCTACTGAGTGGATCAACTACTTTCATAGGGATTTTCATTTTTGGAAAAGATCTCAATAGGTGAAGCAAATCTTTTCTGCAGACACCAAAAATAGCAAAAAGGACGATGACTCTAACGGGAAGAATTCAAATGAAGCTATCTCTCACAATGAATATATTTTTGAGAGAGCTCTATATATACCCCCGCTGCTTCAAACGCTTCAAACACCGGTTACCAAGCTATCTTACGCATTCAAGCTCTCATATTCTCAAGCTTTCAATCGCTAGTTCAGACTTCAGATTCTAGAACACTCAAGCCACATCTCTTATTCTTTAGTGTGTTCTTAGAGTAGCGATTCATATGTAACTGAAGAAATAGATCTAGCATAGACTTAGTCTCTAGCTGGAAGTGATCAAAATTATTGTTCATCAAACCTTCAAAGGTTGATCACTGTAAGACATATCTCCAATTATTTGGAAACCCTCGACTCACATCGAGACACGTGGACGTAAGAGTTTTTATCTCCGAACCACGCAAACTAGTCTTTGTCTTCTCTATTTTGATTTCAGTTTATATTCTCTAACTCTATTGCATAAACTGGATTCTGATTAAACGTAAACTGAAACGCTAACATTAAGTTTTCTGACAAACGAATAAGCATTTAAACCACCACTTCCGCACGTACAATTAAGATATTAGTCCATCAGTCAAACACTAAGTGTAGATTGAAGGATTGTTATCTAAAGTAATATACTCTACTGAAATTCCCTCCTTTCAGATCTGAGTTAACACTGAACTTGTTTTTAATCTAAAAGTTTTAACTGGTGTATTTCCCCCCCCCCCACACACATTCAGTATACTCGTTACGAGACCAACAAGTGGTATCAGAGTAGTGTGTTTAACGACCACTGTTTCTTGAAATCCAAAGTCATTTTAAACTGATCTTTCAGAAAACTTCACTTGTTCATTTGCATATCTACCTTTGTCCATGGAAAACACAACTAGGTTGCCAATGTTTTCCATTGAGGACTATGAATACGGTCTTCATTCCTGAAGGCACATCATATCATGATGTGGCAAGTCATCACTACTGGACCAATTCGCATTTTGTCAAATATCCACAAGCTACTTCAGAGGCAAGAGATGATGTTGTTGAAGGCGTTGTCCTTAAGCCTATGCAAGAATACACAAGCGATAAAAAGAATATCGCATGCTTAGATGATTATGCAAAACACATAATCTCATGAACTCTTGAGCGACCCATGCTCGTTCAAATTTAACATTGTGAATCTGCCAAAGACATGTGGAGCACGCTTGAACAAATGTGTGCAGACTCAGAAGAGATTAAACAAAATAAACTAACTCTTGAGTGCCAAAAATTTGATGATTTCTTGCAGATGCCAGGAAAGTCAATTAGTGAACTTGAACTAAGAATCATGCAGATTCTAACTTCAGTTAAAACACTATATCCCAACAAGTGCACACAGAGGGAAATTAAAACGTGAAAAATTCATGTATTTAAAAATCAATATCTCTTATTTAAATTAATTCATATATTAATCAAAAAATTAATTTTACTTTATTTACATATTTGTTTTATACTCCTTCCGTCCACCAATGTTATTAACGTTTTGCTATTTTATTCCGTCCACCAATGTTTTTAACACTTGAAACTTACAATTTATAGTAAGTGGACCCACATCATTCAATACAAATAATTATATAAAAAATAATAAAGTATGTGGAACTCAAACTCCACTCAATACACACTTCAATTAAAAATTAATAATAAGTAGGTCTCAAACTCCACTTACTACACTTTTTCATACAAAGTTAAAATAATACATTAAAATTCGTGTCGGGTCAAATTGTTAACCACATTCGTAGATAGAGGAAGTATTACAAATTTAAATTAATAATATTTTTCAAATTAAATATAACAAATAATTTTAAAATATACAGAGATTCTCACCGTCTCTTTAAAATCAGTGCACCCCACCAAAAAAAGTTTCATTTTATTACCAAAACGTAGAGAGCCTCCACTACCGATGCTCTTACACATATCTAAGGTCATGATTTGTTGCATTTATGTAAACCTACTATCTTCCACCACAACTCTCCTCCGCCGCAACCTTAGTACCTCAGGAAGTGGTGGTTCTTCCCATACCACATTCCTTCGGTTGCGCTGATAGTACTTGTGTGTTCACTATACTTCAACTTTTCCAGGGGCTAGAGGTAAAATGCTTATACTTGACGCTATTATAATTACTTTTTCCTTTTAAGTTAGAAAGGAACCTTGTTTTTGCTCTTACTTGTTGACTGTGCTTTCGATTAAACGCAGTTTACTTCTTTTCTGAAGCAAACTACATGGAAATTTTGAAATGCATGTATGGCTAGGTTTTACTTATTCGAAATCATTGTTCAGTTTCTGGTTGACCTTCATCTTGATTCAGACTGATATTGAACATAGCCGTGTATTTACATCCTTGGCGTGGGTGGAATTCTAAGTGGAGAAATGGGTGCGATCAAAGTTTTTTTTTTTTTTGTTAATTCAAACACCTCATCTGATTAGACATAGCATAGATGAGAAAACTGTTGTAAGGGATGTTATAATGGCTTTTGCTTTTGATCCTTTTTGCAGAATGTATGCTGTTGGGTTTGCTGGAAATTAGAATTAATAACGAATATGAAGAACACAAGAATTACGTAGTTTGGCTCAAAATCAAGCCAACGTTCACGGGATAATCGAAGATCAATTCACTAATTTTGAACCGAAAAAGATTACAGAGATTAGAATGAAAACACTCAAGAGTTTACGCTCCTTCTTCTCTAGTGTATCACTCTCTCTCTGTAGGAACTTCCAAGTTAGGAACTTCCAAGTGAAAAGAAATTACAAAAGAATTATATCAGAAGCCGTACAATCACAGAGCTTGAGCTATATATAAGAGTGAGAAGATAACCGCCATGAAAACTTCCAAAATGTTCAAGTTAGCTCTAGTTAGCTTCTCAGAATATTTTAGCTAGCTCCAGCTAGTTCCAACTAACTCCCGTTCAATCTAGATGATTCCTGCTAACTGTATAACCGTTGCATTCTGTTGTAACAAACTAACCGCTCCAACAACTTTGGACAGTTGTTCTAGACAGTTGGGAACAATTGGTAAACTTCTTAGAATTCCTAGGAACCTTCTCGACTCATCTCCTTTTGACAACGTTCAACGTGTTCTCCCTGACAAGAACACGTTAACCAAAACCAGATCATTTTCCCAAAAGTCATATGCTCATGCCAGATCACTTTCTTCAGTAAGAGTCATCTATCCAGGCCAGATGACCTTCCGCAGTAAGAGTCATCTGCTCCAAGTGTTCTGCCTCATCAGGCTTGCTTCCACCATAAGTGATCTGCTTCACACTAGGCTCGCTCCCACCACAAGTGATTTGCTTCACACCAGGCTCGCTCCCACCACAAGTGATTTGCTTCACACCAGGCTTACTTCTTCCCGAACCTATCTTGCCCAAGGTTCTCCTCCAACAGGTTATCTGCTCCCAACCGGTAATCTCCTCTCCCAAGAACACTTAATAAGCTAGATTCTCGAGCTAAACTCCAGCTCATGTGATCACACATCTCAACATATGTCTATTCATTACTTATAAACCAACTCTATGTTTACGTAACTCCAAATGAAATGGAAATATATTATAGTTTTTGCATATTTTATTCCAGCATTCATGTATATGCATTGATGCAGAATTCTTTGAAGGCCATTTGCTAGTTTCTTCGTCATTGTATATAGGATTAGAAGGTGGCAACTTGGGCTGGACTTGTGAATCTTATTGATCGTACGTATTAATCTCTTATCCTTTTTGAACATATTGTATATGATCTGATTGTTTTAAGTTCCATAACCAGAGCCTGATATTTACCTGCTTGATAATCACCTGAACTTGATCGCCTACATTCTTCTACTTGGATTAGTATGTTTCTGACTGGAACATAGAAAATTATTACATGGGCAAAGGATTCAAAAGTCAGTCATAACGACATTGGAATTATACTTTGAATGTGGTGCAGGACACACTGCATCATTACCTCTTTCTTTCAATTTACAAATATAATAGTAATATTATGTGGATTGTTAACTGAATAAAGGTTAACAAGTTAGCGAAGTGGCCACATTTTTTGTTACAGAAAGCTAAGTACTTCAAACTAGTAGTATTTAGAATTTCATGTAAAACTTGGCCAATGTTGTAAAGTTCCTAAGACGCTTTTGAGGCGTTTTGCCTTTGTGAATCGAGGCGTAAGCCTCCACGCGGTCCGGGGAGAGTAAGCCTCAGAAAAAAGGCAAAAAAAAAAATTCACAAAAATTATACAATAATAGAAAACAGCCCTAAAGTCTAAAAATCATCAAATTAAAGCATCATAAAGTCTTAAAAGCATCAAATAAAATATCCAAAGTCTTAAAGGCATTAGTTTAAAGTTTTAGAGGCCATTGATCAATGATCAATCAAAATTTTTAAACTTTTAATCATCAAACTCATCATCCTCATTCTCCTCTTCTTCCCCTTCTTCCTCGTATTCGTTCCTCCTCTTCTTCCCCTTGCTCATATTCGGCTTCTCTTGATTTCTTCAACATCAACTTTGGTTCTCTCTCGGGACTTCTTCCTTCAAAATCCACGTACTCAACTAGTGTCTTGAAGGAGTCTTCAAACCCATACCATATGAAGCTATGGATCTACACATGCTCACAAATGAAACAAATTCAATACAATTGAAAGAATCTCGTTTTCAAAGAAGAACCTCCCGATGTCTAGCGCCACTAGTTTCCTCGCTTCTTTGGCAGTTTGAGCCATCCCTTGTGATTGTGCATTCGATGGATTTGTAGCTTCCTTCGTGCCATCATGCACAAAAAACTTATCCAGTGGCCCTCTTGCGACAGATTGAGACTGAGAAGGATTTGAGCCATGTCCACTTCCACTTTCAATAGGATTTGGAACTTCCTTACAATGTGGCCAAGCAGGATCTTTTCTTTCACGTGTTTTTCTCATTCCTAGCCAACATAAGAAAACCAAAAGAAATTTCAAAGTTGATACTAATTAACTAAATAACTACTCAAATCAAAACTGAAATTAAATAACTAAAACCACAATTGAAATTTGAAACTAATTAACTAAATAACTACTCCAACAAAACTGAAATTAATTAATCATGCTTTAAAAAAAAGAAACAGGAAAAAGAAAGCAAAAACCGACCTGTTTGGCCAAAAATTGTTCGGCCCGGAGCTGGGCTACCGCCGGCTGAGGGGGCAACGTCGCCGGAGGGGGCGGCGGCGGTGGTGGTTGGGGGAGATGGCGGCAGTAGCAGTATTTTTGGAAGGGAGAAGGAGAAGAGAAGAGGAGTTGTGCCGCTGCGTTTCTTTTTTTCCCGTTAGAGTTACAATATTTCTTTTATCTCTTTTTATTATATTTTATGTTAGTTTTAGGATTTAATTTTGAGATGGGTTTATGGGCTGAACAAATAATTAAAATTGAGCTTTTAATTTTAGCCCAAAAGATGATAAATTTTGAAAAACATGTGCCTAGCGCCTCAATTGCGCCTCAACGCCTTAACGCCTCAAGGCGCAAGCCTCAAAAAATACGATTGAGGCTATAGCCTCAAAGTGTTTTTGGCTTGAATTGAATCGACGCTTGGCCTGCTTTATAAACTTCCGATTTGTTTTAGAGGTTTGGCAGCTCTCTTTCCAGTGATGGGTAAATAGATAAGCGAGTTATACTTAGTGGGTTAACAGATCCTAGAGTACACACAGGACACTCACAAAAATGAACTCTTTCTCTCTCTCACCTTACTTGTACCAAAAAAAATTTGTATCACATACCAAGAAACATTTTTTTTGGGCCTTATTATTTTATCAACCACTTTTTTCTACTCCTTTTATGTGTTAACTTTGTTGATAGGACGGAGGGAGAATATGATATGTCTATTTGTTTATTTTATTTATTTCTTTGCAAGCATAGAAGTTCTCAAATGTCACTAAACATGTCTAACTTTGTGAAATTGATTCCTTTAATGAGAGTAATTAGTTGGGTAGGAATTTTCATCTCGTTGAGAAGATAAAATCTACCCCCATTATTTTTCTAAAATATGCTCATCTTATCAGCACCTTATGAAATATATTGATGGTATAGGTTGACAAAAACCTGAATATGTACTTCTCGAACTATATTCTTAACAAGTTGATAGGATCTTAGAGATAACATTCTTTGAGATGCTAATATCATCTGGTTGTTTATCAGAAGTTGATAACATTCCTATAAGTAATAGCTTTCCTTGAAGCTCTTCATGTTTTTGACATGTTCAATGTTTTAACCGGTAGCTTCTTATTTCTCTTTTGTTATTGTAGACACAATTTCGGTTATCACAAACGATGGGCGTAATATTGTGGTGAGCTTCATGTTTGGACCAACAGAGTAAAACAATCACTTCGGTCACTGTATACTGAAAATATGTTCTTTGATACAGGGAATTCTGAAAGGTTACGATCAGGCTACCAACATAATTCTTGATGAATCTCATGAACGGGTGTACTCTACAAAGGTCTCTTCTCTTGCCAGTATAAAATCTATGAACATTTTGTTAACTTTTTCATTTTTATATATGTCATACATGACCATGTTATCATGCATTGACTGAACAGTAATGATTGCTGTGTTATAGTGTACCGACTTTGTTGCTTCTGCTTTTCTTTTGTACTTCGAATTATGAAGTTTAAAAATTGCAAAATAAATGGTGTTCATTATATTATAGAACAAGGTCTCGCATAAGAAATCTAATCAGAGAAGGATAGTGATTTTCATGCCAATCCTTTCTTGATGTTAATTGGATAGCGGAGGAGTGACGAGTGTTCCTTTGGTGCAATAATTAAAGATTAGTGTACCGTCCAGCCCTACCACACTGTCCATGCTATATGCAATTCAGTTGCCAATTTTCTAAAACTTTAGGTCTTATTGTTGAGATCCTTTGTCTTATTTGTAGGAAGGCGTACAACAACTTGTGCTGGGCCTCTACATCATTAGGGGTGATAACATGTATGAGCTTCCTCATATTCTGAAAGTACCTAACATAATTTGCATTTGATTTGTTATCGTTTCCATAATGCTAAGTGTTCCTTTTACATCTATAGAGGATTGTTGGAGAGTTAGATGAAGAGCTTGATGCAAGCTTGGACTTATTGAAACTTAGAGCTCATCCTTTGAAGCCGGTCATCCACTGATGTGTGAATAGGAAGCTGTTGAGCTTTGCTTGTAAGAATCAGACTTTAGATAGAAAGCAGGAGAGTGAAAATGAGGATGCTAGTTGACATTGTGACGGATATATCATTGTTCCAATTAATTTTTTGAGTGAATATATAAAATAGCCAACTATATTTAGAAGATAAATAATAGTTACTAACATTATAATAGTAATATTTAAATTTCAGTTATTTTTATATTTATATATTAAAATATTCTTTTAATTATTTTTTACATTTTATATATGTTTATTTTTTACATTTTGTATATGAATAATAGTATTAATCGTATTGAATCATTTATATGTGATATTCAATTTTTTATTATATTATGAATAATATCAATTAGTACTATTTATATATTTATATCATTTTTACAATTAAATTTAATTTGATGGGAATTTAAATATTGTTATATTTATAGTTATTATTTGTCATGTACAATAAAAGTTAAAAGGAAAACACAAACTTTAATTGGAATTAAATAAAAGGAGAATTGAAAGAAAAACAATAAATCATGTGACTTATTGAATGTAGTCATTGCAGAGTAGGGTGGTCAAAAAAAATGGTATACCATACATACCATGTCAAAAAATACTGTAAAATATCGAATATAAGGTAATTAAAATTTTTGGTAAGGTATGATACCATACTGAACTTTTCGGTAAGGTAAATGTATAAGTTTTTTAAATACCGAGGTATACCGTCATATACCACACCATAATATATATCGTTGTTTTCGTATATATCAATATATATATGTTATATATATATATTCGATTTTATTATAACAAAATAGTTTATTTATAAATTATGAATTATAGTTAATAAATATTAGTGACAAATTACACAATATGTGAGTTTATTGTTAATTGAAAAGATTGAACAAGACATATTTTTTGTTATATAACTAAATAGTTATGATATAATTTTACTAAATTATTTTTTAAAACTAGCATATCAATCTAAATATAGGTGTTTTATATGATCTTATCTCTACATCTACTTGATTTTAAATATAATATAAATTGTAATATATAATTAATTAAAATATACTTAATTTGTTATAATACATCATGTATATATGATCAAATTAGTAAGACTATGATTTATATATTTATATCTAGTAGATATATAACAATATAATAATATAATTAATTAATATTTTAATAATTAATTATCTGATATTAGTGGTTAATCTCAAAATTTATGTTATTTTTATGTTTTATGTATGCATATATTTTAAATAAAAAAAATAGTATACCGTTAAAGAAAGTTATACCGAAGTACGATAAGGTATACCGAAAATAAGGTAAAGTATAGATATGTAAAATTTCATACCGAAAGTAAGGTATATCGAAAAGTATGGTAAGATAACGGTATGAAATTTTTTATATCGAAGGTAAAGGTAAAGTATAAGGTATGACGATTTTAGTAAGGTATACCGTACCGTGACATCCTTGAACATAGGCATGACGTTGAGGGGATAAACATGAGCATAATATGTTTTGTTGCTGATTGAAACTAAAATTTTACTCCTTTTATCCGTGAAATAATTAATATTCATGTTGATCCAACACATTAATTAAGAAGATAGTTTGATTTTATCTATTATTTTTTAATTTTATTTAATTTATCTTGTTAATTGTGCTTTTTAATTGAATGAAATTTAGATTCAGCTCATTTTATAATTTTTTGATAGAATTATATGTATGGAAGATAATGATTCACTAATATATGTAAAATAATAATTTTTTGAATATATCAAAATAAAAATGCAGTACTAGTTTTGCGAAATAATGAAATATCTGCTTTGCACTATTTTGTTTTTAATTAAATTAAATCTTGGCATGTTGTCTATGTTTTCCTTTTTGACATAATTGAAATATAAGTAGATAGAATATGATAATTATTATTATTTTAAATTAAAAATTATATTATTTAGTAAATTATATTCTAATTAATAAAATCTAAATAAAATTAATAATTGATCAAATGTTATTGAAAAATAAAATCTACCATGTAATATGTCACACCGTTTTTGAACACGTTAAATATGTAATTTATGAGCTGGTGGATACTTTTATATTTATTTAACCCTATTCCCTTTCGTCATTCATGGGAAGTCAAAGATGACATTATTACCCAAATATAAAGACTACAAGTATTAATCGAGGGAGACAAAACAAACCAAATTTATTTTGAAAAAACAAATATTTCTAGTTATTTATGGATATTAACATACTAGAGAAATGTGTAGGTTTGCTTGCTTATAAAGATTAAAATTGAAGATTTTGATATCGTTGAACATGGCAAAGAGTGAGGAATAGTTGAACGTCCGCATAATAAAGCAAGTGATTTTGCGTTTGAAGCTATTGTTGTTATCATGTAGATTTGGGTAGTGGTGTTCAACCAAGTCAAAGTCATGGACTCATGGGATTTTTAGGAAATACTACCATTTGGGAAGCTCTAACATAAAAGAAAAAGAAAACAATATTATACTTGAATAGAATTCTCTTAAACTAACCGCGGACCCTTAAACAACATTAATGCGTCTTTTCCTTCTCAAAAAGAATATATTGTGTTCAACTCAACAGTAAGTAGGTGAGCGGTCCAAGTGAATTTAATTTGTTCAACGATTGGTAATCAAATACTCTCTCCGTCCCATTCAAGACGACCCAGCTTGACCAAAACTGTTACTGCTTCATTGACTTTTGGAGCCATATTGAATGAGACAAAGGTAATGTTTCTTAACAGATTTATAAAAAAGTGCATTTTAAGATCGTTGTGATGCATGCACACACCAAGTCACCAACCATGAAGAACAACTACAGATCAATCACAAACTAAAATTACAGTCCAATTAAGGAACTCATGATTCAGTTTCAGACACCAATTCTAAACAACAGTATTAAGGTCGTTTAACATTCTGCGCCAACTCAACATTTAATAGGAATCAAAGAAACTATACATTTCTTTGGACATGGACCAACCTAATATAATGTTACTGTATACACATTCACAGTTGCAGGGTTGTTAACATCTGCATGCCTCTCAATTAACCACGAAGAAACTGCTTAGGAAGGGTGGATGCACTCCGTCTCTTTCCCTGGATTGCATAACCGATGTGGTGAATTAGTTTTCTATTTAAATGCTAATGAAGTTTTTAGAACATAACATATGCAGGATGCAGACCTTTTCATTGTTGAATAAGTCATCTGCAATGGCCTCCATCTGCTTGCGCTTCTTCTCCTCTTTAATGGACTTGGCTACATCTTCATTCCCGTAGTCAGAGTCTCTAAGAAAGGCCGAACATGCATTCAAACATATGTAATCTTTATTAAATCCAAGAAAACCTAGATAAGGGGAGCAAGTGCAGAGAAACCATACTTGTACGGATACTCTGAAAATGGAACAAGGTTGTGGAAGCTGTTTCCTGATGGAGTGTTCGTCTAACAAAACATGATCAACTCAGATAACATCAAATATAATTTGGTTATAGGAATCATGAGGCAAGAACTTAGCTAAAAGACTTTCTTTGGATTTAAGTATAGGTTCACACCTTCCTGAAACGTTTGAAGTTCATAGATGGACCATTTCGGGAAGAATGATCAAACTGTATTAAGTTAAACTCTCGAACAATTAGAGACTTGCTGTATATTATATTCTCACAATCAGATGCATGCCCCTTGTCTTTCCTCCTCATGATAAATTCACCTCTCTCCTTATCAGACACTGACACTATCGCACCCCGATAAGGACTGTCAGGCTTAACGGCCACCTGTTTAGGAGGAAAAAATCCTTGACTCCCATGTTCACCTGTTTTCACTCCATTGTCATGTTCAATAGATTCTAGTATATGAACATAAGTTTCTGCTTTGCGTTCTTTTGCGAGAGGTTCCATCCCGTCAATTTCCATCTTTGTCTCGCATTCATCTTCAGCAGAAGATATTAGGTTAACAGATGTACGAACTGATGTGGCAGTTTCCACTTCTACATCGGAATCTGCAACCACTGTCTCATCTGTGGAGCACGAAGATGTCACCAGCACTGCAAAAGGGTAATTATTTGATAAGGTTAATGTTATCCATGTTACAAGCAGAGCATCCGTGTCACTCATATAAGCTATAAAAATAGTGTATTACTTCAAATACATTCTAATTCTTTAGCATAATAAGAATTTCAAATTTAAACGTTAAAACGCTATGTGAGGCCGAAAAATGTGCTATATATTTTCTGGTTATTGATGCTTGCTTTCTCTTTTGTTCACTTTCTCTGACCCTTTGGTGTGTCTGTTGAATAAGATTATTGATTGTGCTTCTTAGTTTGTAACTGGTGAAATTAGAATTTTGTCGCCCTTTTGTTCTAGTTTCTTGTAAATTTTACTGTGCTCGTGTCATAGCTTAGTTATCTTGGTTTGTGTTTTTTTTATAGTTTTGAGATATAAAAGTCATGCCCTAATGATATGGAATTGCATATATTGAGATGAAAGAAACTAAGTGTCTTTTTGGTGCAGAAAATACATGCTGACGAGATTTTGCTACAACAATTGTCTAGCGGAAATTGGTAAATTCAGCAATTAAAAGAAAGACTTAACGAGACCTAGTCAAAAGAAGAGAAATTGGGGCAACTTGCACTCAACAAAGCTAAATTGAGAAACCTAGTTGATACAAAAAAGGAACAGCAGTCATTTGCAAAGGGGAGCCGTTTTCAGAGAGAGGACTAGAGGGTGAAGAAGGAGCACGAAATTGGACTAGTAGAGATGGAGAAGAAGACCAAATCTTAGATTGTTCAACATTGGGCTAAATCTTCTCATATCTCTATCTCTATCTCATTTTGTATTTCTTAATTTTCATTGTTTAAGACCCATGGCCATTAAGGAATTGGATTTTACACTTTTATCTTAGCGTGAACTAAGAGTTTTTTCAGACTTGGATTGTTGATGAACGTGTTAGTTTTGTATATCTGTTGCACTTTATCTTGGTGATATTTCTTATGATTATTGTTGTAGCTTAATCACCAATGACAAGATGTTTAGCTATGTTTAATTCGGGAAAGGTTAAATTTAGGGAATAGATTTGAATTACCCAATTGTTAAATAGCATAAGAATATGCTATTTCTTTGTGAGGTGAACGGAAATTATATTGGCATACTCTTAGCCTATTGATTTAGGAGCAGAGGTCGAAACCGTGGCATTTGAAAAAATCATGAGTAAAACTGAAATTTCACACCACTATGAGTACTTTATCAGGTATTGCGGAAACCATCTATTATGGGTGAAAGGCAGTGGGATTCGGTAGTCCAAGTCCGTTTGTTTTTTCAATTTGTTTCGCGTTTATTATTCTTTATAATTGGTAATTATCTTTTATTCAGTACTTTTGATTACAATTCCACCTAGTTAAGTTAATAAACCCCCCACTTAATTTTCTCTTTAATTAGTTATTTTTATTTTTCTTTTTAGTTGATTTTGTACATATTCTTCAGTGGATTCCCTATAGAGAGGATCTAGGAATACTTCCATATATATTACTAGTTGACTATGAGCACCTTTGTTATTTATTTATGTCTACAAATTGTATTAACACCCTTAGCCCAATGTTGGCATTACATAAAGCACGGTATATACTCCTTTTCCGATCCTGTATCTTATGCGTAATCTTAGGTGCTAATAAGAGGTAATAAAAACTTATTCCAAAAGAGTATTTTTCAGGCATGTTAATAGCCTAAAGTACTCACCAGGTGCTGATGCCATAACTGAAGGATCTAGATGTCCAGAAACAACTGCTGAAACCAATTTCATCTCATTCACCTTAGGTAGAGCATTGATTTTTTTGGAACTTCCGCAACTGTTTTCCATTCCAGCTGGTATCACGTACACCAGATTGTCTAACGTATTCTATAAAAACCACAACCAGTCAGGGTAAACAAACAAGTAGATAGTAAGTTAAGTTTCAATAAAAATTAATGACAACATGTATACTACTACACGTTATTACACCTAAACTAAGTAACTCATAACTTCACCAGCTTAGTACAACTATCTATCATTAATCTTTTCTTTCTCTCTCTAAGGTGGGGAGGGGGAGAATAAAATTAGGAATTTATATATGAATTAAATGTTCTGACATTTCAAAGAAAAATTCAACAGAATTTAGTACTGAAAATTAACTCATATATGCCAAATTATAGATAAAAGAGATGCTAGATATCAAGTGAAAGGATTTACACTTGACACCTCACCGTCTGATGCAGTTTGAAACTATAAATTGCGTTGCGACAAGAGATGGAAATTTTTTGAGTGCGCAAAGGACAACCGTCTCTAACAACTTAAAGATCATGGTAGGATATAGTGTCTATAAATGAGTAGTTTGGATTGTATGAGCAAAACATTGTTTAGGTGACCAAGTATTTCAGGTGGCTGAGGATTTCTGTAACTAATAAAAGGTCACTTCCTGGGAGACAAGGTCATTTAACATAGCGGAGAATTTTAACATATTGTATGGCATATATTATTTGATAATGTATTTCATTAGAATTAATACAGCTTATATTTGAATATAAAGAGTAAATAGAAATCCACCTCGCTGCATTGGTCAGAAGCTTCAACATAGAGAACTTTTGCACCACCAGCATCCAAAAGCAAATGCAACTTCTTAAATTTATACTGCAATGAACAAAGAAGCGGGAGCAGGGTCCCAGGATTATTGATATGCTTACAGAACCACCAAAATGATATGAGATTGTAAGAATATGGAAGCTAACCACAAATTGAAAACATGAGATTTTACAAGTGCTCAGAGTATCACCTTGTGTGTGGATTCTAACATAAAAGTGTATCCTTTCAAACACTGTTCTCGAGATTGTGGGTTGGCGACTTTGAGAGATGCCCCTCCCAGTATCAAGGTTGGAGCATGCCTATATTAGATATGCAATTATTTCTTAATCACCCAACAAAAAGAGAATGCCTTTACAAATTGGGTCAAGGCGAAAAGAATACTCACGAGAGAGAGCTGGGTATCTCAGTACAAATAGTTTTGCCTGCAATTAACTGAAAACCAAGTCCAGTATCTACTATTTAGTACATGTTTGACACTAAAAATCCAATGAATTGGTTTTTCATAAACTTGACATATACACGAACAAGACAGCGTAACCCACTAGAGAGAATGCACCTTACGGATTAGATCAACAAAAGTAGTGCATATCATTGGAATTATCAATTCATGCTACAATCAGAAGATAAACTCAAGGCCACCTCTGAAATTTAAAAAACTACTATCCAGTTCAGGCATAAACATTTTCCCCAAAAGTATGTTGAAAATAGTCTAGATCATAACTGCAAGAAGGAAGATGGTATAAGAGAGCTAAGAAGCACCAATACCAATACGAATACGAATACGATACAAAAACGAAAATACGTCTATTTCCAAAAACATAAGATACGAATACGTTCAAAAATACGATTATTTTTTTTAATATATTTTATTCTTATTAATATTATAAATTTTAAATTAAATATAAATAATTGAAAGTTACATATTTATTTAAATCTGATCCTAATTTGAGCCTATATATTTTAAAGCCCGGTATTTTATTATTTTAAATAAATATAAATAATTTAAAGCTACATATTTATTTAAATCTGGACCTAATTTGAGCCCATACAATTTAAAGCCCAATATGTCATTCAGTAATAGGAGTATAAATACAGAAGTAAAAAAGTTTACCCTAATCTTATAGCCGTCCCTCTCCACCCTCACCAGTCCACCACTCTGGAGTGTACGCAATGCATTATGCAGCACCTGAGCAGAGAGCGTGCGAGGCAGCCCTGCTACGGCAGGCGACGGCAGTCGACGCGACAGCAGGGCGGCGGTGAGCGGCAGGAGGTCTGGGTCAAGGAGGGCGCAGATTGGAGACTAATACGTATTCATCTCTAAAATATCTATAAAAATACGATTTTTTTTTCTTTCTAAATACGAAAATCCTAATTTTAATACATATTTTGACGTATTTATGACGTGTTCGTATTAAATACGTATTTTTTTAATACGCTGCCTTAACAAGCGTATTTATGCTTCATAGTAAGAGAGTGATGTACTAAGAATGAACATGCTACAACCTGGTCCATAAATCAAGATAAAACTTTGACAAGAACCACAATGTAACAGTAAAGGAATGCAGCTATCAAACAATTATTCAGCTATTTATTGCTGGTCCAGATGCACATGGAAAACCACTGTGACAGAGAATGCATCCATCTTAACCTGCTAGGATTGAACAATTGAATCAACAAACTATCCCCATCATGATGTTGCAAATGCACATATCAGTCTAACCTACCAGGAGCCTGAAATAAAACATTCCAGCTACTGCGCCTAATACCAATTATTTGTAAAAATCAATTTTATTCAAATTAAGCAACCTAAGTAAATGGATTTTTGGTTAAATCTTTTATTTATTTGCCAAATGAGAAAATACTTTATACACTATGGAATGGGAAAAAACAACAAAAGGTTGTGCCACTTATTAAAGTATTATCATACACATTCATGTCATAAAACCCCCCTTACTCCAACTCCCTTGTATGAAAATAATACTATCACTCTTTTCCAAATGAGAAAATTAGCGCAACAATGCAAAACATCTTAATAATAGCTAAATCTCCATTCTGAAATGTTTGTTCAAAATTTCAATAGTCAGAATTAATAGCTTGCCTTAGTTCCATGTGTCTAGGTGAAGACTATACTAGACCAATATCAACTTAAGTGTATGCTCTCGGAGCAAGTAGACCAAATATTGTCGATCAACATAGCATAAACTCTCAAGTGTAAGCATAGATAGTAGAGAACTATTTTTAATTTTCATTGTATTAAAAGGCATGCACATAAAGTGATAAAAATCAGTTAATTGCCTATGATAACCATCTCATCTGAACAAGTGCTTGTGTGTGTATCTAAAATTCCATTTTGGTGGAGGGGGTTTGCACAAGCCACATAAATACCTCGATCCAGCTAAATCGGACAAGGGGTTTTCTGGCCACGATAGAATTGATAATCTCATCGTTGATAGGGATGAAATCATCAATAACCATATGTGTGCATCTAGAAGACCAAGCTTGAGTGACACTGGCACCTGCATGCTAATTTTATTATGAATACATCAACTTCAAAAATTTTAATTTAACATCTGCCTACAGACATCTTCTGTCCTCAACATGTTCAATGTTTTCCACAACCATGAACAAAAATAATCCTGGAGGCTTAGAAGGGATATGAATAAATTTATAAATCGTGTCTGCATGTAAGTGAGAGAGACAGTGCAATTAATAACAAGAAAAAAAGGCAATAAGAGAGAAAATGGGAGTGGTTAAGTGTGAATGATAAAACTCAAACAAGAAATTAAACCAACATAAAAGCTTCACTACAGAAACATTTCAATGTAGTTTTAACATGGTTTATGTGTCCTTCTAGATATAGCTAATTTCTAGTTACTTTCCAATTAATCAACTGTACTCCATCATCTTAGCACATTTTAAACTCAATAATAAGGTATTAGAAACATCATTAACATATCATGAATGACTTCCTTGGAATGCTTCAAGATAGAATATTTGTAGAACATAAACCACATATAAGGTGTACTTATAAAATGCATGTTAACCTTCTTAGTTTGACCAAGCATATTAAAAAAAAACTACTCACCGATGAACGACATCTTAGCTAGAAGTTTATTGATCTCGGAAGGCTTGGATAATGGCATGCAAAGCATAATGGGAACATAGGAAAACCTGCGGCACGATTGAGATCCATCAAATGCAATCTTATAGTATATAGGTAAATAGTTACGAAAAGCACTTCCGAGTTTTAGCCAAATTTCAAAAGAGAGACCTAGTGCCCATGCAAAACATATATTAGCCAAATTACATTGAAAGTTAAGGAAAATCAATAGGTTTATGTAATTAGGCAATCCCTCAGGTCAAGTTATTGTAGTTTTCCATTGAAATTATGTTTAAATCCTTTTATTATATCAAGTATTAACTAAACAAAAGTTACAAAACAACTGAATCAAACAATACTACGGGAAACATATCAACCGGGAAACATAACTCCCAGTACAAATGGAAATTAGTACCTATATTGTGCAGTTCCAGTCCCAAATGTAACCACATCCCCATCGTTCAGTGTCCTTTCTTTATTGGGAAATTCATTTACTTTTTCCTTAGAACCTAGATTTCTGTTGACGAAAGTTCCATACTTCGAGCAGTCTCTTATCTGAACTTTGGAAGAATTCTTTGAATGTCTAGTTTCTATATGATCCATGCTAACCATTTCATTTACAATGATTTCAGCATGGACCCTTGAAACTCCTTTATCTTTGTTGATGATTATTTCGCATCCTAGAAATTTAAAATGTTATAGGACGTAAAGGAAATAAAATATTTATATTTACACAAAAGAAAAGCATATTCTTGCAAAGTATCACCAGGCAGCAATTAAATTATAAAATTTATTTTACAGCAGCATATATAAGCATAAAAAAATTGAAATAAATCTTAAGAGATGCTCCTTTGTCATAATCTCAAATTTAGATTATGAAGACATTGAACACAATAGTAGTGCTTAGTCAGGTCATCAAGTAATGAAAAAGTAGCCCAAATGCTCATCAGGGGTGTGTTGAAGATATAAAATTAGATAGTAGAAATAATACTCTTCTGCTGGATTATTGTTCAAGATTTTAGATCAAGTGGTCATTCAATATAGATAATGAGCAGCAAGACTCCTCGATGAAAACACAATTAATCTCCAGAGAAAATAGAAGGCACTAAAAACAACTGTAGTGTAGTACAATGAATGCCAAATCCAAACAAGTAGAATAAATTCACAAGCCGGGAAACTTTACAGCTTTCACCTCTGTACGTTCCCAACTAGGTTTCACTTTTTCAATATAATTATGTCCATGTCTCCAGCTACTTATATTAAACAACACCTATCATAAATGCCTTAAGACCTGGACCTTCAAATGATCTCTTATGATATGAATTTTATGTATGATCTGTATATAGAGTGAATACAAACAACAAAAACAGGATAATAATAGGAAATGTGTTGTGCAGATGAACCAAAGCTTCCTTCTTTTGTCAACACTAGTGAACATTAAGTAGGGCTTTGCAAGATAAAAGCAAGGTTGGCGCATCTCGTATAAGTGTAATGGGTAACATTTGTTTAGTAGATCAAGACCATAATATCTAATACCTTTTCGGCCAGCTTTGTATGTTCCCTTTCCAAATATATAGTATTCATTTTCACCTGCCATGTAAAATATATGAGAAGCATCAGTAGAGCTCGTTCCTTCAAGAAAGAGTTCATAGCTGAAACACTATAATGCAACTCTTGCGCACTATTGAGTAAGATTTTAGCCCTACACAATATCTCACCAGGGAATCTCCATTGGGTTGACAAAATAACTACCACACAACTCAGTTCCCAAAGTAAAGTCACGATCGAGCATAATCATATTAACGAAGATGCCACCTTTAGCTCAATTGTTTTCCCACCAATGCTACATATATCCCAATTCTTCCATTCAACAATTAATAACTAGTACAACATTCACCTAAATTGCCCAGAAATAATCAGCACTACTACAAGTTTCATCATCTCATCCTCAGAACACACGCAGAGGCTAGAAACTGTCCCCAAATTTAGCCACAGTTTACTTCTTCAATCTCAAGTTCTGAATTACTGCTAGTTTAGTCACTAGAGCTCAACAGAGCACCGACGTAAAAGTTTATTTGAGCATGACTTTTAAAAACTGTCGATATAAATCCTACAAAGTACGCAGTTTAGGTGGCGTATACAGTCTTTGTAGAGGCGCCCGCGCCGGGTTTGAATAATCGAAGCCCCTTTTTTTAATAATGTAGACAATGTGTTCGTTGAAATTCCTCCATATAAAATAACACGGAACATTCGGAAGCATAACTGGAAATGCTCAATCATACGGCATGTAGGGGTAATACCTGGAAGTGGGACCACGGGAAATAGTCCCCAAACCATTTCTTGATCTTCAGTTCAGTGGAACAGGAAGCGATTTGACGATGATTTATGAACAATTCCACCACCCTCAATCGAAAACTGTAGCAACTCTCTTTATTCAAGCACTTGCACTTCAACAATTTCCCAGTTTTGTAGGAAATATGTATTTAACATTAGCCCTCCCAAAATCACAATTTTTCTTATATATAAAATTATTTATTTATTAAATATATTACATTTAAAATATGAAAGTTCATTTTTTTAACAGGACAGATAATAATTTATTAAAATTTCTTCTTAAATTTTATAATATTATTCCACGTTATATAAGTTTTGGATTATTCTTTTAGGTGAAAAATTATATTTTTTGTCAAAAAGATTATATCTAAAACCCGTTTAATATTATATATTGATTGAATAAATTTATTTATCATATTACTAATATCATAATACTTGTTTTGTATAAACTCTAGTGCTTGTTTCGTCTCATAAACTACTTAGTTTTTGTATAAAACTCATAATATAGTTCATACTAATTATTTAATTTTATTTATTTATATACTTGTATCTAATTGAAATTAATGTATTCATATTTTAATCAATTGGTTTTCATCTTAAACCTATATAATAACATGTGCTTGAAATTCAAATATTATAAATATATAGTATTAAAGGGGAAAAAAATCATATTTGTCGGTTTATATATCCTACCAAATTCATTTAAATTTATGTATGTGTATTCATCTTAAAGATAATGAAAAAAATAGTCTTTCTACTCGTTCTCGTTCCATAATTATTCGTTCACGTTGAAATTCATATAAAAATAAACGCAAATTACATGAACTCATTTATTTATATACGTGTATTAATCCTTAATATAATTAAAAATTACGTCTAATTTACAACTTGTTATTATTTCAAACATGTTGGAATTCTATATACTCGAACCAATTTTTAAGTTAATTAAGAAAAAAATATGTTATAGTACTTGTTATTGTCCCATAAACTACTTGTTTATGTCTAAAACTTGTTAAACAATATTACTTAGCTTGTTAATTATTTGAATCTATTTATTTATATACTTGTAAACTTGTACTTAATTCAAATTCATATATCAATATCCAAATCAATTGCTTAACATATTATACTTATATAATAATATGTGTTTCAATTTCAAATATTATAAAATAAATATTATAAATATATATAGTATTAAAGGGAAAAATATCATATTTGAAAATTTATATATATTCTATCTAATTCATTTGAATTTTATGTACGCGTATTTATCTTAAAGTTGATGAAAATTAGTATTTTTACTTGTTCTCATTTCATAAGTACTCGTCAATGTCCAAATTCGTATAAAAATAAACGTAAATTTTCCAAACTCGTTTATTTATATACATGTATCCATATTTAATATATATAATTAAAAATTACATTTATATATTCGTTTTGTTTTAAAACTAATTTAAAAAAATATTTTGTAAGTTTTTTTCATCCTAATCTATTTATTATTGTATCAAATTCATAATTTTTCAAATAATAATAATTATTTAAATATGATTTTATATCTATCATTATCTTAAAAATATAACTACTCATATTAGATAAATAACTTTATTGAAATTATTAATATTTGTCTTAATAGTTCAATGTATACACCTACATGAATAAATAATTGTCTCAAATAACACTAATCGAAAAATTCTCACAATTCTTGAAATAATATGAATTATTTAAATTAGTAAAAACCAATTTATCGATTGACGTGATCACAACCTATTTAATATTAATATATTACATATATTGTTGTCCAAAAAATATCGGTACTTATATTATAGATCCACATTTTAATACAAACTCAAATTTCACTAATAAACAACTGATGTATTTAAATTTTTAATAGATTTAATATTAACATTAAACTATAATCTAAATTTCAAATTTAATTAGTACAAAATTAGAATTACAATCCGTTAAACACTTGCTACTCTTTTGCAACTCTTGTGGTTTTTATTTGTTATTTTTGGATTAAGCGTGCAGATCAAAACTAATATATCAAAAATATATTTTTATTTACAATTATGGAAATAATAATATTTAAATATAGAATAATATATAATGTTATATATATATGATATATATATAAATAAGAATATGCCTTAAATATTATTTGTATATATGGAATTAAGAGTATATAATATTTTATATAATCAATATGATTTTTAAATTTCAAGAATTTAAGAATTCAGATAAATAAGAATGGAGAGATTTGATAACATAGGATTCAAATCATAATGGTATTAATAATATATAGATAAGGAAGTGGTGAGATTAAAATAATCTTTATACACTATACAAATTTAATCTTATCATCTATATTTTATCTTAACTATTAATCATGCCCCAAATATAAATTATTTGATAATTATGATAACTTTTATATTATGTTTGCTTCGTAAGATTATATATAAAGTTTGGTTTGCACGTAAAATTATATATATAACGCTAGATTATTTTACTATTATAACTCTAAAAATTAATTTTGCAATAGAATGTTTAATATATGTTTGTGTATGAACTTGCTACTTAATAAAAAAAATTGATAAAATAATGCATTTTTATAAATAAAATAAAACTAATGTAAGAATATTCAATATTTTTTATCGTACTTCCTAGAAAATGCTTTTATCAATTGATTTATTAAACAATAAACATAATCAATTTGTACAATTATAAAAATCAAGTTCATTATCAATTATATTTTTTAGGTATTATACTTAAATAAAATAATTAAATAAATAATCACTAATTTCAATAATTTTCATTTTGACAAAAGTTTTGCTTTTACCATAATCACGCTAAATAAACGAGAAGACTCGTAATTCAACTCGATGCAAAAATATATTCAATGTCAGAAGTTGAGGTTCACAATCTTAATTCTATCAAATAGAAGACATAACCAGAGTCATTAGAAAGTTATAGATCGACAGACGAACTATATTTGACAAAAGAAAATATAATAGCGGAAACAATTCAAAAAAAGAAATCTGACGACAACAACAACGCTTCAGCTCAACCCGTCACCACCGACACTTAACCTGAAAATATTTGGAAACAATTTGTGGGCTGAGTACTAATGTACTCAGTGGGCTATGCATTTTATAAGTAGTTTCATAAAAACTGAACATTTTTATTCATTCATGAACATACCTTAGAAGGTTTTAAAACGAAAAGTACTTCTAAGCAAGTTAAAACATTTATCATTTTCATTAGTTGTGCACAGTTATGTGCGTTCTAAAGTTACTCTTACTTGGCCCCGGAGCACTTGCCACTGTCGAGTCCAATTACATCCAGACTTCGGGTCAAAACCAATACAGTCTATTTGAGCATTTAGATTTTGGGTCGAGACCCAGAGAATCCCTTTCTGCATTTGGACTTCGGGTCGATACCCAGAGAATTCCTTTAACATTACAACAGCACACAATGGAGATCAACTCATTGCACTACTACCCATTCGTGTACACAGTTTTCGACTAACGAACATGGATATCATTTCAATTTGGAATATTAGAGCTTATATAACTAAACATAATTTTGAGAAAAATAAACTCACATCTTGGAATAAATCCGTCGATTAAACCTCATTTGAGTTTAGAAAAGCCGAGCTAATCCTCACGTTCAACTTGGTTTACACATTGTACCTGACCTTCATATAATACTTAGAAACTTTATAATCTAAATAAATCTATCTCTAATATAAAAACCAATAATTAGCTTTTAGGATTTCATATCCATTCTATTTTTTTAAAATGCAACTTCCAATTTTCTCAAAGTAATCTTAGCTCGTTTCATAATATTTACTAAATTAAAGCTATCATTACTAATTTAAAATAAGTATAAATCTTAAATAATCATTTGGGAGCCGAATATTAATTTATCACTTTAAATTGTTCTTTGCATTGAGGATTGATTCATAATTTATTAATTAACTATTAGAAATTAATTAATAATACTAAATAATTATTAATCAAGTCTTACTAAATTGGTTAATCAAGATTAACTAAATTAAATCATTCTATTAAGTATTTTAAACCTTCATTTAAGTTAATTATTTAGATTCAACTATCTAATTATTTAGATTCAACTATCTTTTTAGTAAGCCACATAAACAATTTATTTAGCCCATCACTTAAATTTAATTCCAACCTATGCTTTTCATTGTGCTTGGCCCGTATAATAAATACTGACCCAGCCCAATTGTTTTTTTTTTTTTTTTTTTACTATTCTTATTTTTCTTTTCCCTTTTCTTATTATCTTATTTCCTAGCAACAGTACCCCCAATTCCCCCCCCCCCTCTCTCTTTCCCATCCACTTTTCTTTTCCTTTGCTTCTGCAACACACACACATCACTCATTTCCTTCCTTTCCAATTTCCTTTTTTATCTTTTATTTGTCTTTTGTTTTCCAACAAAATTTCTCCCATCTATAGACTACGTCACTCTTCCTTCCCCCATTTCTCTATTCTTTTTCCTTTTCTTCTCCAAAAATCACGAGCACCTATTTCCTTCTTTCGCCGGCGAGCTCTGTCGATGAGCTCCTGCCGGGATCACCATCACCTCTCGTCACAGGTCATGCTCTCTTTTTTCTCTTCTATGTCGTCGCCCATGGTACCCATTCATTTTTCTTAACTGTTTTATTTATAAATTTTTTATTAACAATTATGCAAGCTTCAATCTATATGTGATTAAAGGTTTAAATCATGGTATAAAAAATAGCGTACAATGATTTTATCTTCTTTTGGCATAGATTGAGGTAAATGTTTGCATTTGAACTTATAACGAATTATGTTTTTTAACATGAATATTAAAATATGTCCACAAATACACCAACTTAATATATTGTCTTTTTTGATCCGAAATTAAAAACGTCCCAATTATGTGATGATATGGAACTTCAAATTAATTATGTGGACAAAATTCATTTGACTGGACAAAATTGTATGAGGTAGACAATTTTTAAATGATGTGTAAATTAATCAAAATATGTTTTTTTTTTAAGTATTAATCTAAACCTTAGCTAATATAATGTTTTAGATTAATATATATTACAGTTTAGATTAATACTTAAAGATTGTGGGAGAAAATATATGTTACTTAAAGATTATTGTTTAAGTATTAATCTAAACTCTAATATAATGTATTAATCCAAACCCTAATTTTAGATTAATACTTAAAAAAGAATAATATTTTAATTAATTTCCATATCATTTACAAATTGTCTACCTCATACAGTTTTGTCAGTGTCAGATAAATTTTGTCCACATAATTAATTTGAAGTTCCATATCAGCACATAATTGAGGTGTTTTTAATTTCGGATCAAAAAAGGACAATGTATTAAGTTGGTGTATTTGTGGACACATTTTAAAGTTCATATTAAAAAGAAGAATTTGTTATTAGTTCATGTGTTTATAGGCTAAAAACCCTATTTGAGTGACTACTAAACTCACTTACTTGATAGCATAAAAGAAAAAGTAAAAATTGGAGTGAAGGTGGAGATGACTTTGTTAAGGTGTTGTTGCTCTTCTTCTTATTACTTCATCTGCATTTTTTTGTTGTTACGCTCTCTTTTTAACTTTTCATATGTAGGTAATGAAAAATTCACGAGTGAAGAAGTTTTAGCATAGGAAATTGACGAAAAATCCATCACTCAGGCAAAACCCAAGGAAGCGCAGACACCTAGAGCTGTAAATGAGCCGAGCTACTCGGGACTTACTTGGTGCTCGATTCGGTAAAAGCTCGTTCGAGCTCGACTCATTAACAAACAAGCCAAACTCAAGCCCAAAATTGAGCTCGACTAAATTAACGAGCCAAACTTGAGCAATATGGTATTTGACTTGTTTTGCTCGCGAACATGTTCGGCTCGTATATTAATCGAGCATGATCGCGAACAGGTTCGCGAACTCTTAATCGTTCCTCTAATCGAGCCTGTAAGTGAGCTTTAGCATTTATGTGTAAGAAATTATAGATAAGAGGATTTGAACTATTGTCAATGAGTTAAAATTAATTTCAAATCACAACCAAAGCTAATTAGACACTACACAGCAATTATTATTAAAAAATATTAATTTATAACATTAATATATTATATATCACCAAATAATCAAATATCATCAATTCATTTATTATATTGTACATTTATTTATTTTATTATATTATATTGTGGTATTAAATACTTTTAACTAATTACAATTATCATCAATTCATCATCCATGAATACAACAACTCATCTTATATACAATAATAAGGTTGACATATACGGAGTATAATACAAATACTATATAAGAAGATTGTACATAAATTCCTATCATATTACTATATCGTTTAAAAGTCATTTGTAATATATTTAATATTTATTAATAAATTATAGTTCATATATATATAAATACAAAACTTCTATGATATCACTATATGTTAATATATCAATTTTATATGTGACTTTACTACTATTATTTTATTTATTATTTCCTTAGTTCCAAGAAATAATACTTTCATGACTATATTATATAACAATTTCAAATTTGAAGTTTCTAGCAAATTGTTAGTAATGATTACTACTAGTAAATTAGTACGCAGTACTTCATTTGTCATATGCAAATAGCTAACACCACATCATCACAAAAAATTACATATTAACCATACACTATATATAATATATGAATGAATCATATTACTAATGAATAGTAATATGATTTATATTTTCTTAAGTAATCATATACAGAGTATATATATATATATACAATTATACATATGCTAATAACTTTACATCATACTAATAGTATATTACTAGTATACAAATATAAATATAATCATATTTATTTATAACAATATTTTTATTTATATAGAATTTGGCTCTTATGAATTTTCATGCTTAATTATTATGCATTGCAACTAGAATTGTGTATCATATTTATAAGATCAACTGATAAATATATGTTCATTCGAAATGTTAAAAGAATATATGTTATGTAGGGGTATGATTGGTAATTTGACAGCAAAAGCAAGAAAAAACCCAATATAAAATAATATTTCCAAGGCCACAGGATAGGAGATTATCCAATATTTCAAAATTTAATGTTGGTGCAGTAGAACTATATAAACCGACGCCCAGAACTCCGATTAAAAGAAAAATAGAACCCCCTGCCGTATACAAAATAAATTTTGTAGCTGAAACTATATCAACTGTACTTAAACTGTTAGATAATCATAGTCGATTTAAATCATGTATTTTGGAACGAGCTCGAACTCGAGCTTTTCACGAGACAAATTCGAGCTCAAGTCCGAACCGGACACGAGCCGAACTCGAGCTGAATTCGAGCTCAAATATTTTATCTCGAGCCAAGCTTGAGCACGAATTTAAAGTTCGACTCGAACTTGAACCCGAGCCCGAACATGTAAAATATTAAACGAGCTGAACCCGAGTAGACCACTACTCGGCTCAGCTCGACTCGTTTGCAGCCCTACAGACACCTGACAAAGTGAAACTCAAGAAGCTCCCCACTCACCTTAAGTACGTTTTCTTGGATGAAGGAGAGAACAAACCCATGATTATCTCATCCGAGTTGACAAAGGACCAAGAACGCTTAATACTTCCAGTTCTCAAAAAGCACAAACTTGCTTTTGGATGGAGCCTAGCGGAAATTCGCGGTATTAGTCCTACTACGTGCATGCACCGTATCAATCTTGAGGAAGGCGCCATTCCAAAACAAGATAGCCAACGACGACTAAATCCAGTTCTCATGGAAGTCGTGCAAAAAGAGATTTTTAAATTGTTGGCGGAAGGAATAATCTATTCCATTGCGGATAGTGAGTGGGTGAGCCCGGTACATGTGGTACCCAAGAAGGGAGGAATCACGGTGGTCCTAAACGACAAGCAAGAGCTTGTTTGTTCCCTCTCAATCCGTCACGGGGTGGCGGATGTGCATTGATTACCGTAAATTAAATGCCGCCACAAAAAAAGGACCATTTTCCTCTCCCTTTTATTGATCAAATGCTAGATAAATTATCCGGACATGACTTTTACTATTTTCTTGGTGGCCTTTCAGGATATTATCAAATTTCCATCTCATCGGAGGATCAAGCCAAGACAACATTCACGAGCCCATTCGGCACATATGCGTACATGAGAATGTCATTCAGACTATGCAATGCACCCGGTACCTTTCAAAGGTGCATGATGTCCATATTTTCCGAGATGATAGGGGACTTCGTTGAGATCTTCATGGATGGTTTTTCGGTATTTGGCTCATCTTTTAATGATTGTTTAGTTAAAATTCGGAAGTGCTTGAAAGATGTGTTGAAAGTGGTCTAACTTTGAGTTGGGAAAAGAGTCACTTCATGGTTAAAAGCGAGATTGTTCTAGGGCATATTGTTTCTAGTAAAGGCATCGAGGTTGATAAGGCAAAAATCAAGGTGATTGAAAAATTACCTCCACCCAGAGATGTCAAGGGCATTAGAAGTTTCTTAGGTCACACAAGTTTCTACCGACGTTTAATTAAAGATTTTTTTAAAATTTGCCAACCACTTTGCCATTTATTAGCCCAAGATGTTCCTTTCAATTTTGATGATTCATGCTTGCATGCTTTTAACCTATTGAAAGAAAAGATGATTTTTCCCCCCATTATCATTGGCCCCAATTATTCTATTCCTTTCGAGATCATGTGTGACGCATCTAATTTTGCAGTTGGAGCTTTTTTAGGTCAACGAGTTGATAATATGCTTCATGTGATTTACTACGCCAGTTTGACCTTGAACTCGGCCCAAGTAAATTACACCACCACGGAGAAGGAGATGTTCGCCGTAATATTTGCCTTAGACAAATTTTGATCTTATATTTTAGGATATAAGGTAATTATTCATAGTGATCATGCAGCCTTGAGATACTTATTGACCAAATCACAAGCTAAGCCTCGATTAATTAGATGGGTATTGCTTTTGCAAGAATTTGACGTAAAGATAAATGATAGGAAAGGAAGTGAAATTTTTTTGGCCGATTATCTTTCTAGACTCGAGCATTCTCATATTGTTATATCTTGTGTTTCTGACAGTTTTCCTTATGAGAATATTTCGGAAATTACGATCACTCCTTGGCATGCCGACATTGTGAATTACCTAGCATGCAATCTACATAGACCCGGTCTAACCTCCCAAGAGGAGAAACGATTTCTTCATGTGTGCATGTAATATTAATTTTTGGGAGGAGCCTTACCTTTCCAAGCTTGGTAAGGATAGTGTAATCCGACGTTGCATTCTGGATTCCGAGCAAGAGCAAGTGCTCCGTTTCTGCCATGAATCCCCATGTGGAGGCCATTTTGGAGACCATCAAACCTTGAAAGCCATGAAAGACCATTTCAAGAAGGCACACAAGAACTTGCAGGAGAAGCTGCCTTCGACAAGTACAAAGAAGAGACAGACACGCGCATCAACCTGCTGAAAATAGATGTTGATCAAACAAATAAATTTAAGAAAGCAGGTGCCAACATGGTGGAAGAAGTGAAGAAAGTGGTGGAAAAGTAGTATTTTGACATGGAGAAAAATACAATACCTATTGTGGTGAAGTTAGAAGTACCGATTGTACTTAAGGACATTTTGCCCAAAGCTGTCAAGGAAGCTGATGTTTTCATGGGAGAGGATATATTTACAATCAACAAGTCGATCACCGCAATGAAAAGTACAGATGATGCCCTCCTAGTCAAGCTCGCTAACTAGAACAAAGCAAATCAGAAACGGTTTGAAGACATCACGGGAAATGTATCTTCAATTCAAAAGTGATGCTAAAACCAAAATCAAGGATCTACAAGAAGAGTTGGCTTCCCTTCAACTCATCCTCTCCAAGGACTTCATTGATGATGTCGAAAAGGGGGGAGTGAAAGGAGGAGGAGGATGAGGAGCACATACTGCTGTGAAAAAGCCAGTGACAAAGAAAGGAGGCAAGAAGAAGCTCACAGCAAAGCAGCTAGCTGAGGCCAGAAGGATGGAGGCCGAAAATGCTGCTAAGCAGACTGCTGTTGATGAGGAGCAATCTGTTATGCAGAAGGATAAAAGAAAGAAAATTTTCACCAACAAGGATGAGGAGGCGAAAATGTACTTTGCCAGATACAAGGAGGATCAAATCATGAACCCAGATTTCAAAAAGCTGTATAAGGAGGAAATGGCAAGGCAGGAGGAGAGAGCTGAGAAAGAAAATGAGGACAACCCATCTCCAGATGATGAAGAAGAAAGTAAAAACCTTGAGGCTCGATTCTTTGACAAGTTTCAACTTACGGATCCACATAACTTGTTGTGGATTCACAAAAAGAAGGTTTCTGAGTGGAATAGGATTATGAAAAATTTCATATTGGAACACTACTATCTGCTGGAACCACAATACCAAGGTGGTTCAACGAATGAAATGTTTAGACAATTTTGAAGCAGCACAGAACCAGACCTGTGTTGACTACCTGTATAGACAGTTTGCAATGACCAACACAAGTCTATCTGCTCCAAAGAAGACTCCAATGGTTCCACCTTACATTCCTCGAATCACAGAGATAGATCACAATGCCATCCTCAACGTTATCAATGAATCATCACAGAAGATGGGCTATCCCATTGATTTGGAGAACAATGATTACAGAAGGATATTCAATGGGATATATGCTGGCTACAATGTGCCTTCGGAGCTAAGGCAAAGAGAACTTGTTGAGAGGAGAAGGACACAACAAGCTGAGCATCAACGTCAACAATCACAACAAAATGACCAATCTCAACCACCTCCCCAATGAACAAGTGTTTAAAATTTCAAACTTTTGTAATTTACTATTTTTTATGACTGTTTGCATTACTTCTTTCCATCTGTAATAACTAGTAATTATCAATAAAAAGTTTGAAGTTTGCATTTTCTAAAAATAACCTGATGACAATTGTTGGTCCCGAAAGAGCAAAATTTGGTGTATGGGGGGGGGGGAATACACCAAATAACCACTTTTCAGTTTACTCTGTAAGTTAATTAGAGAGATTAAGCTTTCTCGAAAGGAGATTGCTTGGGTTGACAGACCAGGTTCACTCTCGATCTATCCAGACAGGTTCTCTCTTGTGAGTTACGCAGGTAAGAAAACAAGAGTGATCTTGTATCTTAACCTATGTAGTGTACGGAATATGGTGGACTTAGTGTGTTGCTTTTATATGAAAACCTTTGTAAACAATTAGCTGAATATATTAAGAGTTGATTAACACAAAGAAAGTTTGAGTGCAAGTGAAGGGTTAGTGAATAAAACAACTGAAAGATAAATGCGTTAAGTAAAGAACATAGTTGTTTTTACGTGGTTCGGAAAACCCCCTACATCCACGGTCCAATCAAAGTAGACTGGATATCCACTACTAGGATAACTCTTTTAAACTCGTTGAGAATGAGCCACAAGTTCTAATCAAAACTAGACAAGAACTTGTGCACGAATAGGGTCGTGTCCCTTACAACTTGCAGATAAATCTTCTACAATACCTCCAAGTTAATCCACTTAGAAAAATACTAAGCTAGCGAAGATATCAAATCTCGTTCCCGATAAGACAGACTTGAATCGAGGTTGGGGGGTGATTACAAACACTTCTGGAGTGAGAAAACTTCTCGTTGAATTCTTCAATTTGCGTAGAATTCTCGACAGCGTTACAACACTTAGAAATTTGATGATCGCGCGTATGATGTGTGTTTCTCTTCAGATGTTGTTCGCAACATTTATAGGCTCAGAATTTGAATTCTGACTGTTGGGTTGATTGGCGTGATTTAAATGTTGATTGTCAACCACAAATCTTGAATCCCTAATTGATCCTCTTGCCATGAAGAGAAAGATTGACGAGATCTCCTTTATTATGGTAACAAATAGTTGATTGATCTCTTTCCTTCTTTAAGCTTTGATTGATTCTCCTTCCTTGTTTGAGAAATCTGGTAACGTGGCATAAGGTAGAATTCTCTTTAAGTTCATCGGGTGACTCATTGTATATTTGAAGACTACATAATCTCTAATTAAGTGATCATTAAGGGATAGGTTCACTCTTCACGCTGGTCAGGTCAGGTCAGGTTCACTACCAGCGAGGTGGTCTGGTCCAGGTTTGGTCCTTAAGATGTTAAGAATAGCTTGGTGTGGAACATGTTTTAACCAGATTGAGTGAGCTTCAGGTTGTTTGCTTGTATCAGGTCCGCTGGTTTGCTTCCAAGAACATAAGACTATCTAAACGAGATGACTTCCTATAGGACAAAATACTTAACACATTTGAATCCTTTACATTTTAGTCATCAGCTAACCTGGTCTAAGAGGTTGGTTTTCTTTACAACATACTTAACTTAGTCTTTTCTTTACAACATACTAACACTAAATTAAAAGACAGGCTTGCTCCCTATCAGGTTCACTTATGAAGAAAGTGATCTCCTTGTTACAGTCTGAGCAGGCTTGGTCTAACAAACAAGACTTAAATTAAATCTAAGTGTTGTTTCGAAAGTCCATCATTAAAAAAAATATATGTGAGGGTTCCCAACAACAATATCTCTTTGTCTAGACAATGTTTTTATGCTTGTTATGTATTGCTTTATGTTTCATATGCATATTAACTACCTTTATAACCATCTGTTGTTTCAACATTTAGGAAATTTTTGTAAAGTATAGGTTTCGACATCATCAAAAAGGGGGAAATTATTGGACAACCCCACGAATTTATTTTAAGTTTTGATGATATTTATCGAAACTACACTTAACAATTATAAGTTCTTTAAAACCAAGTGATCAATATCATCTTTTAAAGAATAACTCCTTTTATAAAAGGAGCAGATCGTTAGTTATATGATTTTTATTATTCTTATGAGCTTTCTTGGACATATTGATTGCAATTAAAACAAGTATAAGTTTATTTTTAATAGTTAACTTAAATGTAAAGGAACAAATCGATGATAAGTCCAGAGCATCAAACAAATAACAAAAGGCATAGAAGATAATAGGTTTACAAGATATTTAATCTAACCATTTACCTCCTGGTCTCTTCTACTGTTTTGCTTCTTCCTTCATCTTCTTCTTTCTTTCATCTGATGTCAGTTGAACACTCTCATAAATACCATCTCGTACTCTTGCATAGTCTGGGCCATGATTATCAATCTTGTATCCTCTGGCCTGAGCGATCAGATTGATGCTTTTAAGAATCTTCGTCTTATCTGGCATCGTGCTTCCTAGAACTTAAGCTCTACTTTAGCTGCTTGAGCTATTGACTTCACTCTTTGAACAAGCTCTTTGTCCTTATAATCATCAACAGTCATGACCAGCTGGCTGGTGCGAATATGCAGGTTCCCTCAAGAAATATTTGTTCAAAATAAAACCGGTCTTTATGAGCTCCCATTCGTCTTGGTCCCCTTCAGCTACCCAGGGATCTCTTGGTGTTCTCTTATGCAAGAATAATACATTAGCAAGTGTTCTGAAAGTTCATTTCCTCTTGGCAGGTTGCTTTGGTCTGGGCATTGATTGTTGAGCTTCTCTGGGTGGTGAGAAAGGTGGTTCAAAAGCTCTCTCTCTCTCTACTTGTTCTGCTTCCCTCTGAAGCTTTCTTGCTCTGTCTTTATAATATTGAGAATGGAAGATGGGGTCACAAGCTTCTTCTCGGCTTACTCCAAGCATCAACAACTCAGCTACATGTTCTCCTTCATCATTATCTTCAACCATGGGCTTCTTCCCTTTATCTGGTTGAGCTGATTGAGTAGGCTTTTGAGTGGGCCTGGTAGGTGGAGTAGTCTGCTTCCTAGCAGGCTGCTTCCTTGCTGTCTCCTTTCCTTTACCTTTACCTCCTCGACCATCCTTATCTCCTCTACCTTACCCCTTTTCTACATCATCAATGACTAATCTGATGAGTGTGCGAAGAGAGTCGATCTCTTTCTCTAGTTCAGTTTGTTTTGTTTCATCTGTTTCCTTGAAATTTAGTAAGAAAGTGATGTTCTAATTGGCTTCATTGATCTGGTTGGTGAGTCTGTTGTTAACCGTTGTCAGGGTTTTATCGTAGTCGCTCTGGGTCTGCTCCAGGTCATCAACCTTCTTGAAGTGATGGCTTAACTCATCTTGAGTTGGGTAATCGATTTTAGTGAGTGCCTCAAGCAAGTTTTTCTTCAAAATTTCTAAGCATCGTTCTTTCTCAAAAGTATCCAGCTGCTTGTGCAGATCACGAGAGGTAGTTTCTGTGATCTCAACTGATATTGAAACTGTGCTCTGTTTAACAGCTTCCTCGATCGTTGACTTATGTTGGTCTGCAATATCAGCTAAATACTTGGTGATCTCTTCAAACTTCTTATCATATTCCTCTCGTCTTAAGTTTAGCCTATCTTCAGCAAGATCAGCTGCATCTCTGTCATCATCCAACATCTTGTTCATGTCTTTAACAACATCTCTGATTTTCTTCCTCAAAACTTTCTCCATATCATAAACATATTCCTTCTGATGATTGTTGAAGTCAGTAAGTACTTTAGTTGCCTTCTCCTGAATTATATTGCATGTGACAGTCAGATGATCTTGAATTCTCAAAGCTATAAGATCATCGACCTATTGATTGTTGTACGGTCTGGGTTCATCCCGCAACAAGTCCTCCAAATACCAAAAACCAACGTGGTTTTTGAGTTTCACTGTTGCGCCTGGTGTATACAATTCGTTGGTTGGTTCACCTCTAATGACGTGTCCAACCATTTCTTCATCTTCAACCCCCTCGGCAGCAGGTTCATTATCAGTTCATTGTACAACCTCCTTCTCTATTTCTTTCTCTTTTTCTTTCTCCAACTCCTTCTCCTTCTCCATCTCTGGTTGAGCAGTGGGTTGTTCTGGTTCGGCAGATTGGGATGTGGAAGGTTGTGGATCTGGTTGTTATGCTAGTGTAGAAGTAGATGGTTGTTGTTGCTGCGCTATGTCAGATGTACTGGGCTGGTCTGGTATTTGTTGTTCTGTTTCTGCTTCTGCTTCTCCTTGTTCTTGCATAGTCTCATCAGCATCATCTGGTCGAAGGCTCTTCCCTTGCTTCTTCTTCTTCAACGTTTAATTCAAGTACTGATTTAAAGAACTCCATCATATCTTTGTAGTGTGTCAGATCAACTTTCAACTTTTTGGCTTCGTGCTTGGATATTCTCAATATCATCTCGTGATATGTCTCTCTGATGTCCATGATCAAAGACACATCGGATATGTTTTGAAGAGTGGCCTCTTCAACATTCAATTCTTCAATTGACTCGATAGTGAGCAAGGTGTCCAAGACATAATATGCACTATCCTTTATCAACATATCAGTCTTGACTCGTCGAGCTGCTACATAGCTCTCTGGTGTCAAAGCAATTCCAGGGATGTCTTGAAGCACAGAATGATCTGCTTCACTCTCAATCAACTGTATGACTTCCTCTGCCTGCCTCCTCCTGGCAGTAGCTTTGTCTACCTCTTCCTCCTCGTCCTCATCAATCCTCTCCAATCGATCTGGTGAGGGAGATGGTGAAGTTGTTCTAGCTGGTGAAAAATCTTTGTCCTGCCTTGGGTCGTATGATGATTCGGGCATGACATCCTCCAAGATCTCTCGATCTGATGACTCCTCTGGTGTAGCAGGTTGTTGTTTCCTCAACCTCCTCTTCTGCTTTGGCTGTGGTGGTGGAGATGATGTCACAATTTTAGATTGGATATCCACTACTAGGATAACTCTCTTCTTTAAACTCGTTGAGAATGAGCCACAAGTTCTAATCAAAACTAGACAAAAACTTGTGCACGAATAGGGTCATGTCCCTTACAACTTGTAGATAAATCTTCTACGATACCTCCACCTTAATCCACTTAGAAAACTACTAAGCTAGCAAAGATATCAACTCTCCTTCTCGATAAGACAGACTTGAATCGAGGTTGGGTGTGATTACGATCACGAACGGCTTCGAACACTTCTGGAATGACAAATCTTCTCGTTGAATTCTTCAATTTGCGTAGAATTCTCGACAGCGTTACAACACTTAGAAATTTGATGATCGCGCGTATGATGTGTGTTTCTCTTCAGATGTTGTTCGCAACATTTATAGGCTCAGAATTTGAATTCTGACTGTTGGGTTGATTGGCGTGATTTAAATGTTGATTGTCAACCACAAATCTTGAATCCCTAATTGATCCTCTTGCCATGTAGAGAAAGATTGACGAGATCTCTTTTATTATGGTAACAAATAGTTGATTGATCTCTTTCCTTCTTTAAGCTTTGATTGATTCTCCTTCCTTGTTTGAGAAATCTGGTAACGTGGCATAAGGTAGAATTCTCTTTAAGTTCATCGGGTGACTCATTGTATATTTGAAGACTACATAATCTCTAATTAAGTGATCATTAAGGGATAGGTTCACTCTTCACGCTGGTCAGGTCAGGTCAGGTTCACTACCAGCATTATAGGCGGCGCGTGTAACATCAACCATGCCATGCATTTAATGCAACCATTAATGCAATGAAGAAGGACACTTCATCCCTAACGGATAGTTCCAGCCATGGGTCTATATATACCACATTCACTTCCAGAAAAAAGTACGGGAATTTAAGCGAAAAATGAAGCCAAAACTCTGCTCAAAATCATCAAGCATTCATTGTTCTAAACCAAAGCCCAAGATCTAGCTAAGATCAGTTTATACTTTCTAGATTGTAGTTTTCAATTCTAGAAGTAGTAAAGTTGTAATCACAGAGATAAAATCTAGTTTTCATTTATCGTTGTGGCTTGTACTCAATGAGTAAAAAGAAAGGAGAACTTTTAGTGAATTCTTAATCTAGTTCTTGATCAAGCCGTGCACATAGGGAGAGTTTATCTCGAACCACGTTAACTACTTGTGTTCTTTATCTTTCTACTTTACTTTGATTATTCATACTCTTGCATCTCATAATCATAAATCAATGTGTTAAAGGTTTGAGCACGAAAACTGTTTTTCTCATTGAAAAGAGCATTAACCACCAAACTTCCGCACACAACTTTGATTAAGTTTAACTCCTTTTAAATTATTCTTAATCTTTGTTAATCACTTCTCAAGGCCTTATTTGTGCTAGTTTTGTTCTTTGTAAATAAAAGAACTTAGCTTGCAACTCAAGCTATCTTACGTTGTTAAGTGAGTTTAAGCCTTGTTATTTAAGTTAACCGAGAAAATCCTAAAAAGTTTTAGATTGATGTATTCCCCTACCCCATACACCAATCTAGCTCTTTCGGGACTAACAAATATTTTTATTGATTTATTTTATCTTTTAGATTTAAGATAACCTAAAAATGAATTCAAACATAATACAATATCAAAATTTAAAGGAGGTCACTAATTAAAGGAGTTTGAAATCTCAAGTCTATTACATAACGGTCTAGCAGCGGAATGTGGGATCGAAATGACGAAAATTCTACGTGTATGAGGTCACGTAGAACCCCCAAGAGTTAGCTAATAGAAGTTACGACAAGAAGCCCAGCGAAGCACTCGAATCTTCATCTTTCTTAACCTGCACGTTTAGAAATACATGCAGGGCTGAGTACAAAAATATTTAGTAGACACGTGCTGAAATTGCACACATACACATATAACTGTCAAACCATTTCAAGTGATACATAGAGATTTTGTCTCTAAAGCACCTATGTTCACAAAAGCATTTCTTTGAAAAAGTTTTAAGTTTTACTGCAGTCTTAGTTATTTGTAATCAACCATATCCGAAGCTTCTTTGTGCCGGGGAAGTGGCCACTTCCCACAGACACTCGACCAATCAACATCTGGATGACTCACGGTCCTGTTTACACTAGTCCGAGTTGTATATCTAATCTACTGGGACCCGAATTCGATTATAAATAAACAGATAGGCATCATACATAAATCAAAACATTTATGGCAAGACAGTACTTTGAAAATATCTCATTTTTTTCTAAAAGCATGCACGCATATTTTTATAGAGTAAGAAAAGCCTATTTGAGTTGTCTTGATTGGCGACTGCTTCGTTCTCGGAATGTGGGTCTGACCTTTCGTCGAAACCTTTAAATAAATCTCGAGTGAGATACATTTATCTAGCATATCTAATACTCTAAATGTAAAGAAATATTATCCTTTATTATTTGAGAACTACTCTCAATCTTTTAACTCGACTATCATTTGAGTTTATGAGTTATATTTTTAAAGGTGTTTGATGATTTCTAAATCAAGCTATGGTTGAAAATTTATTTTACCCAAGTAATCAATTATTGGGTAAAAATAATAAAGGAATTTCTTATTTAATATTTTGATTCTCGAATCAAAATAAATAATTTCTTATAGGTTGAGTTAACCTCAATTATCATACACTAAGTACGATTTATAATTTAATCATTTATTATGATTAAATTCTAATTAAGAAATTAAATTCTCTAAATTCAATGTTAGAATTCTACTCTTGGACATAGTCCAATTAAGTCTAATCTTGATCTATTAAAATGCTTAACTAGCCCATTTAAATTAATTAAGTGAGCTCACTTTTATTTTTTATTAATACAGACCCATAGACATTTAAATTAGCCCATTGCTTTTTATTATTTAGGCCGTTGAAAATTAAATCTCGGCCCAATAATTTTAGGGACTTGGCCCACTATGTTATTAATTAAATTCAAGCCTGTTAGACCCACCTTCGGCCCATTAGTTATCTAACCCGGCCCGTAACCCGGCGTGGGTTCTAGACTTTTCTATTCCACTTAAACCCTACTCTAATTCAATCTTTTCATTCTCTTACCGTAGACTGTAGACGCCACCTCCGCCTCTTCTCTCCCCCATGCGTCGATCTCCGTCGACGCCCATCGGTGTTTCGCCTTCCTCATCGCGGTTTATCCTTCCCGGTGTCCCCTCTGTCCATCTCTGTTCTCCACCTCCAGCCGGCGCCGCGTCGTTCTTTCTTCGTCTAAGCAGCGTGGTAGCAGCGCCCAGCGGCGCCTCCTTCATTGCGCACCCGACGGCAGTAGCCCTCAGAGCTCCACGCCGCCATCTCAGCCTCAGTTCAGGTACTTTCTTCCCTTCTTTTTAAATTACTAATTCATCTCCTTTAGAGTTAATTTGGTTTTCAACCCAATTCTGAGGCTTGAAGGGTTGGGGTTGGTGATTTGAGTTCAACTCCGGTGGATTTCCGGCCGCCGAGACGGCAATGGCTGGGCTCGGCTATAGAGACCCGAAGGACAACTTTCTGATGGAAGTTGGATAACCAACAGCTAAGCCACTTTTTCCTTTTGTTTTATTCTATTAAATTTTTAATTTAAATCTATAATTACAGATTTGATTCCTCCATGCTATTTTTTTTGTTTTTATTCTTACTACTTTTTGCCTTGCAATCTAGGGGAGTAGGTTTGGGTTCGAGTTTTGGGCTCGGTGTGTTGGAGTTGCAGTTGCCTCGGGGTCTGGGGGATAGCATATGCAGCGGGGCTGCATTCCATCCGGTTCCAGGAGTTTGGCTCCTGGTTGATGCTCGGCTGGTGCTCTCCTCACCGAGACACCCAAAAAAAAAAATTTACGCTTAAGTGTTCTGTTTACTTCTATGCTTTCTGTTTGGTGGAGAGAGTTAGCTTGTAGCTTATTCTTTCTTCATAATTTGGATGTTGGTTTGTAAGTTTATGCCTTCTAACTCATGCTTAGGTTTTGGATTTAAGTACCTAAACCTAAGTTTATGTTATGAATCTGGAAACATAATTGTAGTTTTGTGTGATGTTGGTGATTAAAGGTTAAAAGGCTTTGAGAGAGTTCTAAATATTCAGATTTGGCATTGTATCATTTTGGTTCAGATTATGTTTTTATTAAACTAAAATTTTGGAAAGGTTTGGGCAAAAGCATGTCTAAGACTAATTCACAGGATTCTAAGTTCTTTACAGTCCTGCAAGTGCTAAGGTTCTTGAGCATGGATAGGTCTACTAAGGTTCATGCTTTGCTCTTGTTTTCCAAATTTTGTTAAAGATTTCTGCACATATTAGTCATGATTCCTTCTAGTAGTGAGAGTCTAGAGTTGGAAGTGAGGCTCAATCTTGATTTTTACCTAGTGGATGGTTAGTGAGTTGTCTAAAATCTGAGAACGGCTTCTTCTTCCTTAATTCCTCTTGATGTCAAAATCCTTCTTTTCTGGGCTAGAGGTTGTGAAGGAGGCATTGGAAGCTGTGCTATGAGTTTACAGGAGCCTTAGAATGGTTAGGAGTTTGGTTTAACTTACCTTAAGGCCAATTTTTAGGTTGGCTTAAGCTGGTGTAAGTTTCCTTGGTAGAGCAGGATCTCTTCTAGGTCTCCTCTCTTCCTTCAATGTGCTAAGTATTTGAGGGTGAGCTTGTGGTTTGTTTGTAAGGTGTAAAATCTTGTCTAAGGTAGAAGTGGTTGGTATTTATAGGGGAAGGGAAATTGATTAAGACCTGGGTTCTGAGTTAATCGATTATAGTGTTGTATCCCTTCTGAATATGGATTTTCCTTGGTTGTGTTCTGCGGGTGAGGGAGGAGATGGCAGGTTGTGTAAGGTGGCTGGGGTGAGTTGTCAACCCCTGGAGTTTCCCCTGCCCTTTACACCTTGGCCGAGGATATGAGGTAGCAACTACCTTCCCCATTTTCTATGTTTTTCATTAAACTAAAGACTTAGATAGTAAGACTCCTTTTTGTTTTAATCTGTTGTAGTTATGCATTTAGAAACCTCCACAGTTTCTCTTTTCTGTCTTCCTAGTTCTATTAGATATGCATTTAGAAACCTCCACAGTTTCTCTTTTCTGTCTTCCTAGTTCTATTAGATAGCTGCTACTTATATGACAATATCAAAATTTAATAAATTTAAAATTGTTATAAATAATATTATTTTATGGACATTATTGTTAAAATATTTGTGCATTTATTAAAATTATGTATATCTTTGTAAAATGGATTATATATATATGATAATATAGTTATACGGTTTTAGATCCTTCTGATTTATTTTACAGCTATCTTTGCAGTTTCTCTCTTCTTTCTCTTTTATCTTCTCTTCATTCATATTATTTGCGCAACTCAATTGGTAAAATAGAATGAAAAATTGCAACAGAAATAACGAGGATGTAAAAGATCAATTAATTAAAGAAAAATATTGAGTTTTTCACTATGATTTTAATTTTTATAACGTCATCCAAATCCAAAATATTGAGGACCGATATTTACGGTAGATACAATATAAATTTGTTCTTTTGTTTTTTGGTTTTTAATGAAATTTGTTTTTATTTCAAATTCAGAGTTACTGGGCATTTCGCTGGTATAATTGACACTTCACCATGCATAAATCAAAGCGCATGTTAAAAGTTCTAGCATGTCTTTAAAATAAAGTTACTCATATTATCGTCGAGTTATTAGAAAGTGAACAAGTTAGATCCGTTCTACGTGAAATTTAATCAGGTAATTTAACATAGCTGACGACTTGACCATAACAATACATCATCGTGACAACCACCAACAATAGGTTGAATGGTAGGTACGACCTAGATGAGAACGAAAATTATCAGAAACATAGCATACAATAGAAAAGAATATTTCGAAATACAATTGGGAAATCATCTCTCTCACTAACAATAGGTGAATACATTAACTGAAAAGAATCACAAAAATGAAGACAAATAATATCTCCATCTCCAACCAACTAAAAAATATTAGTGTAAAAGAATGGTGAGTACAACTCCTGCTTTGTGCAACCACCTGCAGCAGGAGGAGCATCTCCCACTCTATATAAAGAAAAGTAAAATCTATATATTGATAGCTAGAAATCAAGAAGCATTTTAATACATCAAACATAAATATACTTTTGAGTTTCTTATCAAAGCTTAATTCGCAGAGCAAAAATGGTGGTTAAAGTTTATGGTGCGACCTATTCAGCTTGCTCACATAGGGTTTTGAGTTGCCTTTTGGAGTTGGGATTTCAATTTGAGCTTATACCAGTGGATCTTCGATCAGGGGAGCATAAGAAACAACCCTTCCTCCTAAGACAGGTGATTTTATCACTATCTTGGCTTGGCCCAGCCGGCCTACCATCAATTACCATTTCGGACCAAGTTATTCATTTGAGCAAAAGCTTATATTATGTCATGCCTTAAGAATTTATAAGTTATTATAATGTTTTGATAAATGAGCTTATAAACTCCTATACAACTTATAAGGATTTTTAAGTTAGCTTTAGGCAAACACCTTTATTTTTGATCGTTTTCCTGATTTCAGTTGCTTTAAAAGTTAGATTTTAAATTGAAATAATAGTTCAATGTAATTTGCAGCCCTTTGGACAAGTTCCTGCCATACAGGATGGTGATTTCGAGCTTTTTGGTAATTCAATATTATATTACATTATATATACAGTTTAGCAAATTATGAAAATAAAAAATAAAAATGCAACATTCATATAATGAATGCATTTTGATTGATGGCAGAGTCGAGGGCAATAATGAGGTATTTCGCAGCAAAAAGCGCAAGCGAAGGTGGCATAAATCTATTGGGCGACACGTTGGAAGAGAGAGCCCTAGTGGATCAATGGGTGGAAATTGAAGTCAACAACTACAATCCATTGATTTACACAATGGTCCTCCAACTTGTTATTTTGCCCCAACAAGGCCAAGTGGGCGACTTGGAATTAGTCCGCGATTGCAAGGCTAAATTGGAGAAAGTGTTGGACGTGTACGAGGAAAGGCTGTCGAAGAGAAAGTATTTGTGTGGGGAGAGGTTCACCGTAGCTGATCTGACCCACCAATCCAACACAAGGTTTTTGATGGAGGAAGGTGGAATGGAGGATTTCATCAAACGGCGAACAAACGTCTACAATTGGTGGATGGATATATCCAGCCGTCCATCTTGGCAAAGTGTGATGGACCTCTCTAAGTAATCTGATCTTCATATATTTTAGTCAATAAAAACAACTTCCATCTCACAGTGATTTAAAATGGTATAGTAAGAGCTTACTATGTGTTGGAGGCTTGGAGACTTATTTTTCTTCTCATGTTATTGTCAATTTTGCAATTACTTTATTTCGCAAAGTTTTGTTGATGTTAGTGAAATTATCCAATCTCTAGCTTTCAAATAATTTCAGCTATTCAACTAAATAAGTAATCCATTATTGAATGCAATTTAGGTCCGACGTATACTGAATGCAGAAGAATTATACAAATAACAGCATAAGTTTATTGGACGGTTGGATCACCTATTATTGTTAACAAACATTGTCTGAAAAAATAATACTAGAAATTTAGTGAAAGAAATAAGGTATGACGGAATAATAATAAGAAAGTTGGGAGATATTTAAAGTGTGTGTTGGCCTAGTGGTAGTGATGTTAATATCCAAGGCTTAGTATTCGGGTTCGCGTCCTCCGTGACGCGGCTATATAATTTAATGTTAATATAACCATTTTTTTTTTAAAGTTGAGAGATGTTTAATTGAAGTCATGTCTTTATGAGAGGCTGAGAGTAAAGATGTCAGTCGGGCTAACCCACTCGATTTTTGGTTTTCAGTTTTCGGGCTAGCCCACCGGACCAGTCGGGCTAGAAAATTTATGAAAATATTAAACATACATATATTTTTTAAATATGAATATACAAAATATAACAAATTAAATAAATTTTAAAACATAATTAAATAACATATTTAAATATGAATAAATCTAAATAGAAAAAAAGTAAAGATAATGTACAAAAATGTTGTTAAAATTATATATTAGAGATTAATTAATTTATGTGTATGATAAATACATTTTTTGCATAAAAAATCAAATATATTTTGTAAATATTTTTTATTTTATTTTTTCATTTGGTTAATCGGGTCAGCTGTCACGCCCGCTTTTCACTAAGTGTAGTAAAGCTGGGAAAACGTGACTAATGAAAGGATTAAATGACGAGAATAGAATTGAACAAGGCAATGAATATTCTCCTCATAACATGAGTCGAGAATTCATCATACGAATTCGACGAATGACATAATTAGAGTCATAAGCTCATTACAATAAAATAACTAATTAAAGGAGTTTGAAATCTATATACACCATTTCACAATTAGTAATTTGCTACTATCTTATAATCGGCGACGCCGGCTCACGATTAAAGGTCCGAATGTTTCTACATGGCACATGTCGTGATAATATTAAACTAGTTTCATTAATTATAGAACCCTTGGTCTCGTAAAACGAATACAAGTTTAAAATTTCGAGAGTTTTGCTAATTTGCTCGAAATTAAAAAGGCGGGGCATTACATCAGCTCACTCGATTTTCGAGCTAGCTCTATCAGGTTCGAGTTGTTTTTGTTCCAACCCATTCAAACTAAAAAATATTTCGTTTTATAATTTTCAACCGTATCCCTCTTCGATTTCGAGTTAGGCTAAATTGACAAAAATAACCAACAACATCTCAAATATTTTATGCTTTAGAATACGTACTTTTTCATGTTTCCTCCCCAATATTATTATTTCGTTTTTTTTACATTGATATATCTACATATTTTATTTCTTTTTAGTTTTTAAAATAAATATGTAGACCAAATATTTATGTATATAATACTCCCTTTATTTTATTATTTATGGCACTTTTCATTATTATAATACACTCAATTAAATATACAATGTATCATGATTAGTGGGACGAAGGGAGTATATTAAAAGAAGGGATAATTGTGAAAAATGCCCTCTTCTCTAACATTTAAATGAGAAGTGCCATCTTTTGTAAAAATTTATGAAAAGTGCCCAAAAGGACTATTTTACCCACGTTTATCTATTCAAAATATTTAAAGAACAAATTTCTCTATTACATGTATGGTTAAATAATAATTAGTATTTCAAAATAATTTCAATTAATAAGATGCTCAAAATATATTAAAGATGGTAATAAAAGACTAAAAGAAGGAAGGTTTTCATATTAAATCAAAATCTGGACGGTGAATAGTGACCAGGTTTTGAGACCAAAACCGACCGGGTTTTGAATATGTACCGACCGGATTTTTATTTTTCACGATCGGGTTTTTATGAAAAATTTTGAGCATATTATTCATTGAAATTAGAACATGTTGATATATTATTTGCATGTTTGGAGATAAATCTTGGCATTAACAGGCGTTTCGAAAATGGTATCAGAGCCTTAGGTTTATTAAGGAATTATATTTATTTATTGCATTTAATTATTTCCTAACGGAGGAGACACCAAGAAAATATGGATCCGGACGATTGTCCGAGATGCTTCTGTTACAGGTATTTTCTCCAAAAATTGGAGATTACCACAAGAAAGCACCAGGAAAAATTCCTTTTCTGGGCTGACAAATTGGATGAACGGACTCATGGTCCTGTGTCCGTAGAGGAAAGTCTACGGATCATTGTCATGATGAGTAGATACCAAGATCTACTCCGAGTAGGCCATTCACTTCAACAAGAGGTGAACCAGCAAATGGAAATGGGACATTCAACCCATTTCTAATGAGTCAAGAAAGGAGGGAAGGCACTCCGGTCTTCTGAGAAATCGACCCTGACATATCAAAATTCTCAGTTGATTTAAGGGAGATCCAGAAGACGGTACAAAATTACGGCAATCGCCTAATTACAGTACCCCAAGAGATAAAGAGAATATCTATTCAACAAGATGAGATTATGACCATCTTGAAAGATATTCAGGGACGAGTTGGCCAGTTAGAGAACAGATCTTGTTCAGAAAAAAGAAACAAGATGCTATTCCCCGAAGGACCAAAATATCCTTTACCAGTAAAGGATAAAGGCAGAGATCCTCAAGTGGAAAGATATTTACGATTATTCCAAGGTGAAAAATCATGAATAACCTTGAAAGAATCGGACTTGAAGATCTACAAGAGTTAGCAGAATCCTTTGCTAACATGAAGGTGGTTGATCTCAAGATGAACCAACATCAAATGGTGGAGGGAAATGCGGCACATGGAGCATTCCCTTTAAATCAACAAGCACCACCGCCACCTGAAGAAGCCATGAGGGAAGCTCGTGACTTCCATGCCGGACCATCGTATACTTCAACGGTACCCGATGAAGCCATACTGATGGAAAGAACCAGAAGAAGGCGACAACCCAGAATCCAAGATTCACCAGTTGGAAGAGCCACCCTGGATCCTATCCATCCATATGGAGTGATGCTTGATCTTGATGAAGTTAGCTTCAAAGATCGGGAAGCAGTGATCGATGAGTGGGGAGGAGCGATGCGGATCGCAGCAGCTACTCTCGACGTTAACAAAGAAGGACTAGTGAAGATTCTTGAAACTAGTCTTGCAGGCGTTGTAAAAATCGCCTGGGAAGGATTCTACCTCGAAGTAAAAAATCAATGCTTCGCAGAGGAATCCTATTCGGAGATTATCCGAAGGATGAGTGTCCTCTTCAAAGATCATTTCATCGGAGAAGGATACTACGAGGGATTCGATAGAGAGAAAAGAAGAAAGTATCTATTGGCATTATATAATCTAAGACTTACAGTCTTGGACCCAAATGCGCTCAATAAATTTCTTCAGCTCTTTACAATCTACCAACATCAGTCAAAAGCTGATGAGACGATCGCGAAGGAAATTTTCTTCTTAAAATTTCCGAGCCCATGGAAGGAGATGTTGATCAAGGATTATATCCCCAAGGGTAGTGACAGCATCGCCAAAAGGATGTCCTATGTACATCAAAAGCTTTCAGAGTGGTGTCAACAAGCCATTGCTCAGAAAAATCTGAAGAGGCTGCGAAGAATCAACAAAGCAGCTCATCTGAACTGTGAAGATAATGATCTTCCAGTTGTTATTGGAGGCGAGCCATCAATAACCAAAAGACGAAAGAATAGGTACCAACCCTATTCCAAAGAAAGAAATCCAAGAGGAAGATCTTGGAAGCCAAGGATGATGTGGTCTAGACAGAAAGCTAGATCATACAAAACTGGACAAAGAAGCGGCCCAGCTCGCAGTAGAAGTTCATTCCAGGGATCCAGTTCAAACCGTTTCCAGGAAAGAACTCCAGCAAGAAAAACTTTCAGAAAAGCTCACACTAGAGCTAATGAAAGTTTTAAGGATTGCAATTGCTGGACATGCGGGGCGAAGGGACACATTTCCACAAATTGTCCAGACAACGAGCAAAGAGGCATGCGAAGGTTCGAGTCTACTCCAGACATCGAAGATGCCATATATTACCAGGAATTGGTACAAGTGTACCAGTTTGAAGATATACCCTCAGACGAGAGTATATACGAGCAAGAAGAGATTCTTAGCAAAGATGAATATTTTGATGGATCTACAGAATCTTCAGACTGAAGCTGAGTCTTGTCATCAGGAGAAAGAAGATCGGACTGGATTTTCTAGTCGAACGATGATCTCGCCGAACCTGATTGACAAAATCATGAAGAAAACCTTGAATATTCAGAAGTATCAAAGTTTTAATGCCAACAACCTAGACGAAGTACTAAGGAATTTCAGTCTAGGAAGAAGGAAACATCATATCGTCTATGGAATTACTAGACGAGAGATGTTACTTCCTATTGAGTTTACGGGGAATCAAGTGGAGATGCAGTTGATTCCAGCAAGTGACATCCGTGAGGATTTGGAGAAACTAAAACCAGAGATTGCCGAAAAGATGCGATGGATTAATATCGGGGCAATACAACTAGTTCTCAAATCCACGATGTTTACAGGAATTGATGCTCCAATCGACATAGCTATATGTGATAGGAGGATCAGAAACCTACAAGATTCGGTGATGGGAACCATCACGGGGAATCTTTGTGCTGGCCAAGTCGTGTGAATTGTCTATCCCAAAATTGCCTACAATCTCAACGACTCGGGATTCAGTAAAGTTCTGATTCTTTATCAGGACTTTTGTTTTATCTATTTTTGGTCTAGTTTCTTTCGTAATTTAATCCATAATATCGCTTATTATTGTCGATCGGGTTGATACTTTGGTTTTCTTTGTGTTACATTGTAGGTAATGATCGTCATAAAAGAGTTAACGAGGCTCGAGAAAGAAACGAGACCAGAAGACGTAGAAAAGAAGAAGAAAAGGTGTGGAGAAGGAACAGAGCGGGGGCCTAGCGAGCGCTAGGCCCCAGCGCTCGCTGACCCAAAGATCTGTGGAAAGACAGAGCTTGGGGCTAGCGGTCGCTAGCCCCTAGCGACCGCTAGCCTCCAGATTATTGCCAAGACAGAACAGCAGGGTAGCGCTCGCTACCCCCTAGCGAGCGCTACCCCTCTTCAGCCATCCTCGTCCAGCGCTAGCCCCTAGCGAGCGCTAGACCCCAGCGCTCGCTAGCCCGACGGGATTTTGTTCTCCTATTTAAACCTCCTCCGCGTGATTTTCAAGGGGACTTGGACACTCTTCTACCAGTTTTACTTCACGTTTTTATTTTCTAGTCTAGGGTTTAGACCACGAGAGAAAACACTGTTAGTCTAGTTTTTATTTCATTATTCGTTCCTTTCAATTCAAGTTGTGGATTCGTTCGTGATTCAAACCCGGAGTTCTTAATGCATTATCTTTCCTTTCAATTCGTGAGTTCTTTTATTGCTTTCTTTATCGCTTTATGATTTATTTCCTTTCTACTTTATTATTGTTTAATTTTCAATTCAGTAATTTAGATCTTTCAATCATGTTATTCAATCCATTCAAATCATGTTTCAATTCAGCTTCTTTAATTCACTGTTCTTAGATTTAGGATTTAATTGCTTTCTTAATTCTTGCCTAGGTAATTCGTATTTTAAATTATTTATTTTAATTTGCCTAGATAAAATCCAAAACCCTTTTTTTTATTGTTTTCTGTTCTTCAACGTGAATGAAGCCCTGTTTAGCCTTCCTTGAGAGTACGACTTGGGTTATGCTTAATCACACTAATAACAATGATCTCGTCCAAATTGCGAGTAGTATAGTTCATTAAGCACAACACATCCTTCTAAGTATATAGGCTGGAAACATTCCTCGTGCCCAATACTGATCCCTTATCGGACAGTGGGTCTGGACTCAACAACGCCACGTACTTAAGGGTATATTTGAGTGAAATAAGTATATCGGTTGGAAATATTCCTCGTGCCCGTTACTGATTCCCTTTATCGGACAGTGGGTCTGGTCTAAACAACGCCACGTACTTATTTGAGTGAAACAACTTTAAAAGGAAGGAGTTATTGGATGAGGGAAATACACCTTATTCAATAACATATCAGATATCCTATGCGCTTTCCAACTCTCACCATACAGAGTTATTTTTGGGAAAGCCGTTCATCGAGATACCTGATATCTTCAAGAAGGTAACCACAGCTATTGGTCCTGACAGAATGGAGATTCCACAAAAAAGGGAAGTCAACATTCGAATACAAGAGAGGCCTGTCATAAGACATGATCAAAGTCTTAAGATAAGCTCAGGAAGATTATCCTTCCAAGGAGATAGAATTATATCTCAACCTTTTGGGAGGAAACTCATCCAAGAGGGTCAACCCCAATTCCCATGGAAAGCTCAGGTTTCAGTTAATCTGAAATGTCCAGAAGGATGGAGAGGGATGACAACAAGATTTGATACTACAAGATGAGAAAATAATATTCCATGTAGTGTCTTGTATTATCTCCCGCAACCAGAAGTAAACCATTACAATGGAACCCTTGACCTAGGGGGTTTTATGGTAGAGGTTAAGGGAAGAGCAGGACGAGAAGATGTTCTGATTCTAGGGCGGGATTTTTTGGAAAGATTCAAGCCCTGGAAACAGATGGACCAGGGGATGATGATTACGATAGAGGAAAAACGACTCCTAATCGTATGACAAGTCCATTCTCGATATACATTCCAGTGGGAGTGTTATATGAAAAATATAAGGCAGAGTACTTCTCGGCCTATATTGATTCAGGTGCAGGAATATGCACAGCAAGAAGGGGAATTTTCCCAGCAGAAGTTGAGGATACTTTACCTCAAATTGCTGGAAGAGATTTCTCCAAAAGAATTTTACTCTTATCCAAAGGAGTAAAAGAAGTGGAAATACTGATTGGGGGAGCAGGTCAGACACCTTGGTATAAGGTTAAAACACCGCCAGTCTATTTCCATGATACAGGAGCAGATATTCTGTTAGGAAATAACTTCCTACAGATGTTCAAAAGATACACGCAGGATAAATGAGAAACGAAGATTAGTGTTCACAACTAATTGTGAGCATAAAATCATTGTTCAGAGACTGAGGAAAGCCTTTAATCGCCAGATCCCAGTAGCTTTTCGCAGCAAGCGTGGTGATGAAGGCAAACTTCGTCAACCAAAGATGAAGGATCAAAGGCGGTTCAGCGAAGCAGTGCTTAGCTGTATCCGTGAGAATGATCTTCAAGATGAGGAAGTTCATATCCTTAAGGCAGCCTTGATTTCTAACAAAGAAATTAAGGTTGAAATGCAGGTGTCCCTTGCAGATGTCAAAAGGAAGATCTCGAGATGCTACAATGAGAATCCTTTGGCCTGGTGGGAAAGGAACCAACTCAAAGCAACCTTAAAGGTGAAGCCGGAAAGGATGCACGAGTTTGTAAGGTTCAGACCAATCCTGATGAACTTGATAGATCAGAAGAATATGAGAATTATTATCAAGGAACATCTTGATATGAAGTTGATCGAGCCAGCTAATTCGCCTTACAGTAGCCCAGGGTTTCTGGTAAGGAATCATGGTGAGATCAAGCGAGGTAAACCTAGACTTGTCATTAATTACAAAGGGATTAATGATATTCTAGAGTTTGATGGATATTTTATCCCAAGTAGAGATCACCTTATTAACTGCATACGTAATGCTAAGGTCTTCTCAAAGTTTGATTGCAAGTCAGGTTTTTACCAGATTCGCATGGACGAAGAAAGCAAGAGACTCACAGCTTTCTCAACACCACAAGGGCATTTCGTTTGGAACGTAATGCCAATGGGGTTAGCTAATGCTCCCCAGATTTTCCAGAGAAAGATGGATAATCTTTTTAAAGATTATTTTTCTTTTATGTTTGTCTATATTGATGATATACTAATAACATCAAAAGATATGGATGAACATATCAAATATTTAGAATTATTTGCAGATGCTTGTTACAAGGAGGGATTAGTGCTGTCTGAAAAGAAAGCAGTAATTGCTACCCAAAAAATGGAATTTTTGGGAATAGAAATCGATGAGTCTGGAATAACTTTGCAGGAACATATTGTGCAAAAGGTCCAGGATTTTCCAGAAACATTGAAAGAGAAAAAACAACTTCAGAGTTTTCTAGGAGTTGTTAATTTCGCCGGAATGTTTATTAAAGATCTTGCGAAACACAGGAAGGTCTTTAGTAATTTACTAAAGAAAGATGTTCTGTTTATATGGACGGAAGAGCATCGACAGGGAATGAAAAAGCTAAAGGAGGAATGTAAAAATCTCCCAAAGCTTTCAATTCCACAGGATGAGGATGATCTGGTCCTCTATACAGATGCGAGTGATCATTGGTGGGCAGCGGTCCTAATGAAAATCACTCCATATGGAGAAGAACCATGTAGATATTGTAGTGGTTTGTTCTCCAAAGATGAGGCCATCAGATGGCATATCAACAAGAAGGAATTCTTTGCAGTGGTGAAGGCTTTTAAGAAATGGCCTTTATTCTTATTAGCAAAGAAATTTACTTTAAAAGTTGATAATACCCAGGTTAAAGCTTTCCTAAGAAATAACATAGAATCAAAGCCTGAAAAGGCTAGATTACTTAGATGGCAAGCTTTATGTCAATATTATGTTTATGATATTGTTGTAGTAAAATCTCATGAAAATATTCTTGCAGATTTTTTAACAAGGGATGGAGCCTGTTGAGGTTGGATCCATCATGCTAGCACAGAGGCATCTCCGAGAAAACTTGGAAATGCTTTTGGACGAATGGGACGAGTGCACTCTCCATGCCGATCAGATGGGGAAAATGCAAGCTACCGATAAGACGAAAGTCTCCGGTAGAATAAGAGCCTGTTTGCTGACCTTTACTCAGTTAGGGTCAGCACTGGAAAAGCCAATCCTGCGGGCTTCTAGACATCCTCTAGAGAAAGCAGAGTTTCGTGTTCCGGCACCTAAACCGGTAGATGGGGATTCAAATACCCCTCTAGCAAGTTCTAAGCTGGTGGAGTCTGAACCACTGGCCCAAGAAAAAGATGATGATAGGGCTTTACCGCCTGAACCATCATGTCAACCCTCCACCTCTGGGGAAAAAGAGGGAGAGATTAGTCTCAGGCCCATGACAGGCAAATCTGTGTCTAATACTAACTTGATTATTTTCTCCTCTTCTGAACAGGCTTATCAGGCGAACTGGGAGAAATTATTCACAAGAGTAGGTATCAATCCAAGTACTAGCAGGGTTGATATCTCAGGGAAATATCCACGGGTATGGATGATGCCGGGATCAAAACCCCATGATGTCAAGCAGTGGTATGAATTTGGGGCACTTGCCTCAGTTTATACTATGTCCCCATCGTTTCCAGAAATCAAGGGTCTACCTCGTTGGATCCAGGAAGCGGTACATAATACCTGGGCAAATAACGACCAACTTTGCCGAGGTGATACACTGGAGCTGTATTTTATAAGTGCAGCCCCAGAACCAGCAGGGAAGGGAAATCATGAGGCCTTTCATTACATAAGGCTTTGAAGACCCTGAATGGATGCCTTCAATCAAATCAAGGCACCATCTAATGAGGTTCCAATGATTTCCTCCATTTCTGATGATCAAATCACGACGAGGCGAGCATGGGGATTATGGGTCTGTCTCACAGAGATGGACAAAGTCAAGTTTCCATTCAAATTCTTTCAAAATTCAATGAATGGATCGTTCCTGTTAAATACTATGACAGGGAAAACAACCAAGTTCGCGGAAGAGGCTTTTGAGCGGAAAAGAACTCTTCTGTGGGAAAACAAGATGGCGATGAGTAAAGAGACTCATCGAAAATTTTGCAACATGGCTCATGTTGGCCATTGGGAGTCCAAGATATGTTCGAATTGTCCAGTCCAACGTGAACCTGAGTTCGGAAAGGGCTTCTTACCCAAACCAGATAAGAAGAAGTTCCGAGCCAACTAGTATGAGGAGAAGAATACTTCTAAGAAGGGACGAGCTCCGATAGTCCCTCCAAAAAAGACAGATGGCCGACAGAAATAAAGAGGCCATGTGAGAATAAAGTAGAAGATGCTTTCGGTAAAAGAAAGCATGTGATAAAGCAGCACCCACCAAAAAGAAAACGACAATGGTGGGTGGAAGAAAAAGACGTTCCACCATAAAAAGAATCGTCGGTGGAACAATAATAAGAACGGACAACTAACTTTTGAAAAAAAAAAAATTCAAAGAAGGGGTCCGACCACTACAAGATGCTTACCTTATCTGGACCCAGTGTCACATGGGAAAAGAAGGATAAGGTATCCGAGGTAATAATGCATCAAGGAAGGAGGCCTAAAGACTCCTATATAAAGAAGGCATTGGAGAAGAGTTAAGGCATCGAAAAATTTTACTGACTTCTCTCCAACAATAAACATTGTATTCTATATAGTTTATGCAAGTTAGCTTTCTTTCTGCTACCATAGGTAGCTAAACAAGTTAGTCTCCTCCCTAAAGGAGATTAAATTAGTATGTAATATATATTTATAATTCCTTAATAAGATTTGGGCTTTTGTTCATCATCTTCTGGATTTATATTTTCCTTATTTTTACCAACCAAATACTTATACGCCCCGGGTAGGAAACGAACGAGGGCTGTGCTGTAAGCTGTTGAAGGAATCTGCGTCTGGAAACCATAAGGTGTTCTTGGTGGTTGGACGTGGTCCCTAAAACTTCCGGTGGATACGACCCGACAGCTTATCGGTCAAAGAAGGTATGAAAGTTGGTATTAATATAGAAGTTATTTATACGGAAGCATGATGGGCTTGATAGAAATGCATGATTTATACTATTTGAAGTATTAATTAGTTTTAACTATATTGATAATGGAGAAATTATGTTAAGAAAGGGTATAATGGTCAACAACACATAATTTGGGTACTTTTCATAGAGTTTTACAAGATAGGGCATTTTTGATTTTAAGTTACAAAAAGGGGTACTATCCATATATCACCCCTAAAAGAATACATATTGAACCTCTCTCTTTAATTCATGACTTATGTGGCATCTTCAAAATCCATCATTCCTATTTATCTTAATTCTCAATTTTTTCCATTGTTAATTATAATATTTATCAAAAAATTTATCACACATTGATTTTGGATAATACATCAATCATTATTAAACCTATATAAATACAAAAAATTTATATATTACACATCACTATTTAATATGTACAATTAATTAGTTAGTCACATAATACTGTTAAGTTACTTGATAATTCAAATTTTAAATACTTTGATTTTTATTGATAATATAATTTAGTAAATCATCAAAATATATCAAATAAATCGTTTATTAATTGAAATTTCCACCCAATATTAATCTAGAATCTATATATCTATATAATAACCAATACAATTACAATCTACCATTCACATTTATATGAAATTTTAATTTTATTCATTATTAATTCTAATATTTAACTAAAATTTTAATTAATATTAAATTGACTAAGAGTTAAAAAAATTAACACAGACTATTATTTTTATTGGAGAATTTAATTTACTCTATTGTTAAAATACCAAATTAATAGTTGATTAATTAAACTATTCCAATCATATTAAATTATACTTTATTTAAAAAATTGGTTGTCAAACTATATGTAGTAAAATTTTGCATGTTAAATTTAGACATAATTACGATAAATGTCATATTTTGTAACTTGAGTAAATTATACTTTGTGGCCCAAACTTTGAGAATGTGTTCAGTTTGTGGTCTCAATTTTACAAAATACTTAAAATGACATTTATATTTGGATGTAGTTAGTTTTTGTCCCAACTTTATATAATGCCTAATTTGATTTGAACTTTATGTTGTGATATGAATTTTAGTATTTGACCTAATATTTATTAACAGATGTCTGACGTGCACATATGTAATATCCTAAAAAATGATGGGAAAAATACATAAAACTACCTTGTGTTTTTTAAAATATGCACCAAACACCTTTGTGTTTATTAAGTTGCATGAGATATCCATGTGTTATTAAAAAATTTGCATAGAAAACTCAACTCGTTAACTTTAACAGAAAATGTGAATTATGTACTTTTTCATTGTTTTAATAGATCTGGATTGACGTAAATACCCTTCACCCAACCACAAACACATAAAGCATTATTTGCTATCATTGTGTTCATTTTGTTAAATTAATTACAATATAACCATACAAATTAAGTTAATGTTGCTTCTTTTATTTCTTATTCACGGTGAATTGAAATAGATCAATACACAATAGAGTTGTACATGAATGGAATCAAAATGAATATCACAATATTCAATTCGTATTTGTTTATTAAATAATTATTTGTATTTAATACGATGTGAATATTCAGATAATTCGATTCAATTTTTTTTATTGCATAATATTCTGAATTTTAAATTCATAATTTCATTTGATTCGAATTTCACACTTATAAAAGACTGAAAATTAATTTATAAAATATTTTTGATATAAAAAATATGTATAAGAATTATATATTTATGTATATAAACATTATATAAATATAGAAATATGTTATATAAATATATATACACTTAATCATAAATATCCGTTTAAATATCATAATATTCAATTTTTATTTAAATAATTTCTATTTGTTTTCAAATCATTGAATTTTGAATTTGAATCGAACCAAAATTATTTGATTCGTGTACAACCCTAATACGCTATTATTTGTTGGAGTTTGGAAAACAAAAAAAATGATATCACTCGCTCAAAAATATGAGAAAGATTCTTTTACCATGAAAAATATTGCTAATTTAACCAAATTAAAATTTTAATAATTCATGAGCATTTAAATTTTTAATATCATGAATATTAATTGACATAATGAGATTTTTCACTAGCTTTGAAAATATAAAAACCAACGAAAACCACTTTAGTAATAAAGTTTTAGTATCGCTTGAGATTCAATCAAACAAACAAAAATTAATTATTATAATTTAATTCCATGAGAAAATAAATGTAGTTTTAATGTAAAGAACCAAAAAATCCTACAAAGAAGAATTAAGAAATTCCTAATTTGAAAAGACATTGCTCAATATAAAGAATCATATAAGAAGGGTAAATGAGTAATTTTTTATCCATATTTTTAACGGTGTTAGGTAGATGAATAAGTGTAAAGGATTTTTAATAACACATGAGTATCTCATGTAATTTAATAAACACAATGGTGTTTGGTGCATATTTTTAAAAACACAAGGCACTTTTATGCATTTTTCCCAATAAATGATCTTTTATGTTATATTTTATTTTTTATTCAAACATTACAGATATTATGAGTGCTTTGAACTAAGTGTGAGAATAAAAGATCAGAAAATCAAACCACTCGACAAACCAAATCGAAACAATCTAGAAATAAAGTTAATCGAATCGTACGGTTTGAGTTTTTTAATTTTGAAAAACCGGCAAGACCGATTCGATTTTTATTTTCATTTATGTAAAATCGGTGGTTAACCGACTCGAACCGATACACACACACACACATATATATAGGAGTGAGTTCAAATGATAACCAAATGATAACCCACTCTTAAATCCTTAGAAACCAAAATTAGTCATAGATTAATATATGCTAATGGATGATAAGTGATCTCAATATTAATACT
>JAPKLX010000288.1:0-30212 GCA_026898415.1 Leonotis leonurus | reverse complement strand
CTCCGTTCAATACTCCAGCCGACTCCTCCCTCTCTCGCCATCCTTGTTTCGCCGCCGCCTTCGTAAGGTAACTTTCTCCTCTCATCTCCCGTGATTTCATTTTCTCTTCGATTCTCTCCCTCACTCTCTGATTCCTCTTTAAATTTTCTATCACTAATCTACTCTAATTCAATTCATCCTCCCCTATCTTTCCAGAAACCTAATTCTTCTCTCCTTCTCCGCCTCTCTCGATCTCTATTTACTTCTGTTTCTCTATTTCTTACTCTCACTCTCGATTTCTCAGTTCACTCGAGTGAACAAAGAAATCTCGCCTGAAGGTTGCTATCGACTGCTCATCCTTTCCTAAGGTATACTCTACTCCTTTTTCTCAATTTCTATACTGAGTGTTTTAATTCAAAATTTTCCAGTTTAGTTTTTTACTCTCAACTGATTATGTTGTAATATCCTGTTTTGAGGTTTGAATCTGGTGGACTGAAATGGCACATATTCGGATTTCGTTGGGAGTTTTCCCTAAAGCAGCAGCTAAGTCTACTCTTAAGCTTCTGTACTGAATCTTATAAGTTGCTATTTTATTTCTAAGTTTAACATGAGTCCTGAAGTTAAGATATCTAAGAGAGTATAGCATGTTTTCTTTGTTTCTGAAATCTGAAACTGCATATTTTTATATGGCTCTATGTTCTGGGATGAAATCTCAAGCTCTGAATTCTTATATATATATATCTTCTATGATCTATGCTCTGAAGCTGACCATATCGCAAGCTATATTTTGAAATCTCAAATATAAGAAGGTGTATATATATATAGATATGATTTGTTAACATGATTTCTTATGGTTTGTTGTTTAAACTGTGAACATAGACTCTAAGTTCACTCTCTGGCTATTAATCCGATATCTTCAACATATGTAAATATATATACTGAACTTAGAATCATTTCAGCTTCTGTTTTGAGTTCTGAAAACAAGTTCTACGTTCTGAAGTTTGTGCCTCGTTTTCAGAGTTTGAAAACTACCTATTTACTGAATATTTTAAAGCATATATAAAAAAAATACTGCTCTCTGCACCTTCATAAGTTTTTCTTATTTTCTGAACTATGATAAGGTATTTGTTTTCTTAAATCTGATACTGCATACTTAGTATTCTGTTTTAGGTAAAAACAATTGGTTCTAAGCATCAAGCTCCTGTTTTGGTTTTAGAAGTATTAAGCTTAAATTTTGGTTTTAGAAGTTTAAGTATTATGATTCATTAGCTAATACATAAAAAAAGGTTGAGATTACCTAAAGCTTTATCTCCTTCTTCTTGAATGAACTGTGGACTTCTTGAATATTGGTACTGCTACTTCTCTTTATGAAACTGATATGTGAAAGTGTTGGGGTAATAAACGGTTTTAAGGCAGTCCCTCTACTCCTTTATATAGAGGTTTATGCAGTGTGGTTTTCTTTCTTATCTTAATGCTTAAGACTTAAGTTTAGATAGCTATATTAATAGCTCTGGTTGCTATTGTTTGTAGGGCATAGAAGGAAAGCATGGCTGGAAGGCTTCTCTCCTTCACTCAACCGAGCACACTGCCCAAGGTTTCTGCTTTATCTCTGCAGCAGTATGGCTGCTCAGTTTCTACTGCAGCAGCTGTGCTGCTTTGTTCCTTCTTCCCAATGTTTTCCTTCCTATTTTTATGTTATCATCATCACACTTCTGACATTTATAGCTAGCTTTCTTTCTTTCCTTTTTATCTTATTGGTCCATTTTGGGCAGGCCCTGCAGAGTCTTGCTTGTGAGAGAAACAAGAAGTGACTGCTACTGTCCCTCTTCTCTACTAGCAGCCGTCCAAATCATTTATAGATTTGCAGCTGACTTTGCTTCTAATTTACTCAACTTAGGATATGCTGTACCTATAGATTTTATTAGATTTCAAAGGTGTAAAGTGTGGTAGGCTTGCAGCCCTACTACCTTGACTTTAGATAGTTTATACTCATTGTACATCACATGTAATAGTTATCTTATTATAAGTTGTATAGCAAGAAATGTCTAAGTTGTATGTAAAGTTTTGATGAGACATTGTCCCCTCTCTCTTTTTTTTTTTTTTTTTGTAAACGTGTAACATTGTTATAAGTTTCTATCTTATTTCATTCTTTGTTTATTTAATCCATGTCATCTCCACTCATATATGTATATGTATTATTTCTTTATATAATATTCTAGCTTATACTTTTTATTACAATTATTTAATATTTCAAGAGAGAGATATATACAATCTTATCTAAATAATTTAGAAGATTGTGCTTTAACACTATTTGATAAATAACATCTTATCTTAATTCTCCTTGGCTCTTATTCTCTTATGTTCATTGTAGAAATCTTAAAGCTTTAATAAAATTTTATCATAAGCCTTTTTCGAATTATCTAAATGATAGGCTCTCCTAATATTAAATACTTAAGACTTTTCTATCGTCTTAACTCTTATTTATGATGAGATTTATATTGAAGTCAAAACATAACACTTATACTTATACTTTAATTATTTCTAAGTATATACCTATAATAACATTTCTTAATACAAAATCAAGAAATTTTTATTTACTTATTACTTAAACTAAAATTCCCCTTCAATTATATTAAACTCTCATTAATATACTACAACGTTCAATATATATATTTAATAATCGCGTCCGAATATCGTTTATTTCGGAATTTAAAAAGACGGGGTATTACACAGCAGGCCCAAACGAGACCAAGGCCCAAGAGCAGCTCGGCCCAAGAAGCCCAGCAGCTCGGCCCATGAGCCCAGTCACCTCGGCCCAAAGGCCTAAAAGCCCAGAAACTTGGTCCAGCCCACGATCTCGGATCTGCCGTAACTGCCACTAGTCACCTATAAATACAGTCTCTAAAGCTAGATTAGGGGGGGATTCTGTATTTTATTATTACTCTCAAGAACTCAATATCAATATAAAGGTTCTCTTCTCTCCGTGGACGTATATCTAATTAACGATCGAACCACATAAATCCCGTGTCCATTTTATTCTTTATTTTATCATCGTAAGATCACTCTAAAAATTGACGATCGAACAAGATGTGATAGAGAAAGAGATGGAGTGGGAGAGATAAGGGAAGAAATTACTTGAGGAAGTCGCACAGCGGCGGCGAGGATCTCCAGCACCTATTGCTCGTGGATACACGACAAGGACAGGTGCAGGGCGACAGAGAGAGAGAGAGAGCATGAGAGAGGTTTTGGGGTGGAAGGGAGCTGCGTCGCCGGAGAAGAAGGAAGCAAGGACGACGTCGAGGCTGAGGAACGAAGAGGGAGAAATAGTGATAGAGAGAGAAGGGGGCGTAGGCGTGAGTCTACGTTGGAAGAGAAGAGTAGGATGAATTAGGTTAGAACTAGGGTTGAAGTATCTAGAACCCGGGCCGGGTATGGGCCGAGTTAATCCCAACGGACCTAATTTTAATTAAATCAGGTATGGCCTAGCTATTTATTTCTAGTGGGCGAAAATGAGCTCAGTTAATGGGCCAAGTTATTGAGTTGCTGGGCCAACTTAATGGAATTAGAGGAATAGACTAATGAATTGATAATGGGCTAGAAGCTAATTAATTAATTCTAGTTGGATTAATTATTAAATTCACTAGACCAAGACTTAATTTATATGGACTATGTCCAATAATAGAATTTTAATGGTGAATTTGGAGAATTTAAATTATTAATTATAATTTAATCATAAGAGGTGATTAAATTATAGTTCATGCTTAGAGTATGATAATTGAGATTAACTTAGCCTATTAGAAATCATTTATCTTGATTCAAAGATCAAAATATTAAATTAGAAATCCTTTTATTTAATTTTACCCAATAATTAACTACTTGGGTATAGTAAATTTCCAAATCGTAACATGATTTAGAAATCATCAAACGACGCCTCTAGAAATATAACTCCTAGACTCGTATGATAGTCGAGTTAAAAGATCAAGAATAATTCTCAAAATAGATAAGGATAATGTTTCCTTACACTTAGAAGTATTTGATAGATTTGAGCAATGTATCTCACTTGAGATTTATTTAAAGGTTATTTAAAGGTTGCGACGAAAGGTCGGAACCGCAGTTCGAGAACGAAGCAGTTGTCAGTCAAGACTATTCAAGTAAACTTTCTTACTCTATAAAAATATGTGTGCATGTCTTCAGAATGAAATATGATATTTTCAAAGCACTGTCGTGCTATAAATATTTTGATTTTAGTATGATGTCTATCTGTTTATTTATAATCGAATTCGGGTCCCAGTAGATTAGTTATACTACTCGGACTAGTGTACACAGGATCGTGAGTCAGCGAAAGGTTGGCCGGTCGGGTGTCTGTGGGAAGTGGCCACTTTCCCGGCACAAAGAACGTTCAGATATGGTTGATTACAAAGAACTATGACTGCAGTCAAACTTAGAACTTTCTCAAAGAAATGCTTTTGTGAACATATGTAGGTGCTTTAGAGACAAAAATCCTTATGATTCACATGAAATGGCTTGACAGTTATATATGTATGTGTGCGATTTCGGCACGTGTCTACTGAGTACAATTTGTACTCAACCCTGCATGTATTTCTGAACGTGCAGGTTGAGAAACGAAGATTGGGTGCTACATTGGGATTTTTTTCGGTCTCCTAGTAGCTGACTTTTGGGGGTTCTACGTGTCTTCATACACGTAGAATTTTCGCCAGTTCGATCTTACAATTCCGCTGCTAGACCGTTATGTAATAGACTGAGATGCAAACTCCTTATTTAGTCGTGATATGTAATAAGCTTATGACTCTGAACATGTCAATGCCGAATCCAGAAGATGGATTCTTGACTTATGTTATGAGAGGAATATTCATTACCTTATTCAATTCCATAATCGTCGTTCACTCCTTTCATTAGTCAGGTTTCCCGACTTTACTAGATTTAGTGAAAAGCGGGCGTGACAAACTTCTATTTGATAAATGTCTCATTCCTAAAACTTATTGGAAATATACCCAAAATTACTATTTTAACCTTACTAACTATCATACTACTCGGTTAAGTCAAGTTTTTCCCTTGCTAAAGTTGACCCACTACCTGCAAAAAAATAAAAATAAAAATAAAAGAGAGAGAGAGAGAGCGCATTACCTGGCAACCTCCAGGGCATGACTGTCGTCCCCACCAACTTTCACTGATTTCCATAAATATTTAATTAGGAATCTTAAAAATAAAAGAGAGAGACGGGTTATAGGGCGAATTTTTGCTTCAATGTTTATCAAACTGTCGATGGGTATACTCAAAATAAAAAACAAAATAAAAAACAGAGGGCGAGATTTGGGCAAAAAAGAAAGAAAGAAAGAAAGGTAAGAAAGGTGTGGGTGTGTGAGTTTCATACATAGCATTTGAAGAATATCTAGTCAAATCAAGGTATCGTTCAACTTTAATTTTTTGTTTAATTTTTTTCGATTTTAAAACCTTAGTTTTTCTTAATGTTAGTAGATTTAATTAATATTTACATTGCAAGGTATCGAAGAAAGGTGTAGCGATCAACGGGCGACATACCAACATTTACGTAAAAATATGGACGAAAATATTAGTTTTTTTAAAGAATTTAATTTTTCTTTAAGAAAACATGTATTTTTATATTTATTAGATTTTTAAAGCTGTATTTTTATATTTATTAGATAATTAAAGTATGTTGTATTTTTATATTTATTAGGTTTTTAAAGCATGTTGTATTTTTATATTTATTAGATTTTTAAAGTATGTTGTACTTTATATTAATTAGAATTTTAAAGCATGTTGTATTTTATATTTATTTGATGTAAAATCCCCAAAAAAAACGATATGTTTGTTTGAAAATTAATTAAATATTATTATTATTATTATTATTAAGAAAAGCTCTTGGGAATATATTCTATTTTCTGTTAAACGTAGTTACAAACTTTAATTATCTTAGCTTAAGGTTTAATTAAGATATTATATTTATAGAACGGTAACGCTTGAACATGAGTAATTTGGAAATATAATTTTTCTTGCCATGTGCTTATACTACCTAATAATAGAGCTCGTCGAGACGAATCCGTGGACACCAAAATCGTAAAAATTGGACATCGTTTGAGTGCTCGATTAATTTTTTTATGTAAGAGATGAAATGGGTATAAATACCCTTTCTTCATCTTTTTTTCTCATTTTTCACCCAACACCAATTATAGAGAGAGGGTAGAGAGAGGTGGTCTGCACCCCACTGCCGGAAAAAAATTTCGGCGACCAAATGAGCCCAAATTTCACCCTAAGCTTCCTTTTGACGTATACATTTCATTTTCGGGGTCCGATCGTCCAAAAAATGACTGGAAGATAGCCATGCAAGGCCAAACTCTTGGCCAAAGTAGTAAGTTTGATTATTTTTACATTCTCTTTTCTCCATTGTCATCCTTTACTTCTAATCCCTTCTCTCTACCCTTTTTACAACTATCCTACGACAAGAAGAGAGTAGCTCCGACGAGGTGAGGAGAACTCTGGCAAAGCCCACCATGAAAGTTTCATTTTTACTCAATCACCTTAGTTTTTCCATAAGGTAGTCATTCATTCTCTTTACCTATTTAGACTGAGATGGGGTAGGATTATGAATTATTTTGAGTTAATATGTGATAATATTTTTATTTGATTTTAGGATTAGTAGTTTGATATTGTTTCTGTAATGAAACATGATGAACTAGGGGATTAAAGTTTGCTTTGCATTCTTATGTTGGAAGCTTATGCCCGACTTCTGGCTTATCATTTTTACGTACTGTATGAATATCCAAATAATTTTCCTTTTCATATAATAAAATAATATATCGAGTTAGGAGTAATCTTCAATTTGAATCAGTCAATTTCGTTGTGTTTTCAATCTACTAAGATTTTTACAAAATGATTGCGCAAACTGTGAAATATTGCGAAAATCTGAGTATTTGTCAACCTTTGAAAATTCGGGAAAAATAGAGATCAAATGATTTTACGTGTTTTATTTAAGGAACATACAAATTTAAGACATTGAGTTCATCTTAAAAATTTATTCTACTAAATTAGAGTTATTTTCAATATATCATGATTTTTCAAAGTCAACTGCTCATATGACATGAATAGATGTGTTTGCGAAAATTATTTCGAAACCATATGATTTTATTTTGGATTATTGGCTCAATGAAACCCAAAACTATTTTTAAGACATATTCCTATGGTTTTTGTAGTATGTGTGTAAAATTTCACATTCACTAGAGTTCGTTCGATAGAGTAACTAAAATTCAACTTTTAATCGTCTTAAAATGTCTTGAAAGTGAAACCCCACATTTTTTTATTCCTTAAGTGATATCAAAAATGAGTTTTTAAATATGTTCTTTTGTAAAACATTGACTTTGGAATTTTGAAAAGCTATTTTTAAAATTTCACAAATTCATCATTATTAGTTTGAGAGAAACTTCATTTTAAAATGTGTGTGCATATGTTTTCACTAAAAAAACCACTATTGTAAATCCAAACATATCTCAACTCATTAGCCATTACAAATTTCATTCCTGATACGAGCCCAACCCAAGATGTACATGTCAACACCTTACCAATCCAACGAGATGATGACACGATGAGTTTGGCCCAACGCCGTCAACGTAGAAGAATTACGAAGTCCATGCGTTATTCTAGTTGATTAGCCTTAATTATCATTAAGTTATTTCATTTTTCTTGGCCATGCTTTTAGGCCGTAACTTTAGGAACTAAATTTTATTTTCTCCAAGTATTGTTCACCCAAATCTTTTATATAAAGGTTGTAGATCTTTTATAAAATATAAACCTTCTCGTTTGGCTTGTTCTTGGTTGATCGTAAGAATTTGTTGGAGTTTCACGTTCTCTTCAACATAACAATTAATACCGTTCGTATTAATTGGTACTTTCATTGAGCTCATGGCTTTCGAGGTTCCCGAATGGTAGAAACAACTTGACACCTATAACGTTGCTATCCAAAAACAAATCGATGAACTTGTCACTCTATTCAAATCATCCCATGCCAATTCCTCAATCCCCACAGTTGATCCAACCATTTCTCGCAACCCGGTTGTTCGCCTCGAAGTTCCCCGTTTTGATGGCGATGATCCTCACTCTTGGATCTTCAAAATTGAAGAATACTTTCAATGCCACAACACTCCGGCTACTCAACACCTTCAAATAGTCTCTTTTCATCTGGATGGCAAAGCCTCTACTTGGTTCCAATGGTTGAAATCTCAGAAGATGCTTTCTACTTGGTCCGACTTCTTGTCACGTGTTCGCTCTCTCGAAACTTACGCAACAAGGCCCTGTTGCAGATTACCAATCCTCCTTTAAGGCTCTCATGGGCCGTACTTCAGGTCTTAACGAGCCCCTCTTGATATCCTTCTATATTTCTGGCCTCCAAGCCTCGATTCGTCGAGACCTGCAGATGAATCGCACATCTACTTTGGACAAGACATTCTCCCTCGCCCATGTTCTTGAGAACAAATATTTGGATCGCCAAAGTGAGGCTATTGGATTCTCCCGACCCAACTCTCGGCCTCCTTCATCGTCTCCAGCCACAACACGCCCTCTGTCGTCCACTATGGCTCCACCTTCTAGTTCACCGCTACTCTCTACTACAACATCCGCACCTCGGCGAGAGGCCACCACACCGCTGCCCATTTGGAGTCTTACGTGTACTGAAATTCGTGAAAAGCGGGAACAAGGCTTATGCTTTCATTGCGATAAAAAATGGAGCCCTTCACATCGCTGCAAACATAAGGGCGATGTCCTACTTCTTGATAGTGACGAAATGGATCTCCCTCATGATGTTGGAGATGTTATTCAAGAAGACCTCCCGTTGGATGAGAACCTCATATTAGGTGACGTCTCCACCCTCCACTCGTTATCCGGCGCTACTCAACCGCGCTCTCTACGACTTTGGGGCAGCATGCATCATCACCGTTTTAAAGTAATGATCAATAAAGGAAGCACCCATAATTTTATTACTCCTGCACTTGCGGAACGACTTAAGCTCCCTCTCACGCCTATTCCGAGCTTCCAAGTGTATATCGGCAATGGCGATTCTATTGTTTGCCAACATAAGTGCGCAAGTGTCACCCTCGATCTCCAGGGAACCGTCTTCACGCTTGATTTATTTGTCTTGTCTATCAATAGACCTGATATTATCCTTGGCATCCAATGGTTACAAGATTTGGGTCCTGTTACTCACAACTACAGTAGCGACCACATGGAATTCACATGGCAGGGTCAACATGTTATTTTGGATGGTGATGCTTCTCTTCCTTCTAAAGAGATACATTTTTCTATGATCCCGACTCTCTTCCACTCGAAAAATGTTGAATCTCTTTACGAAATTTTGCTAACTAGCTAACTAGTTGTGACACTACGGTCACCCCGATGGATCCACATGGCGTTCCCATACCATTCAATGAAGTTTTGCTACAGTATATTGCAATGTGTGATTTGATCAAAATTATTTTCTGATATTTTTGTGGAGCCCAAAGATCACCTTCCCCGCCATCTCTTCAATCACCGGATCCATTTGGTGCATGGTGTGAAACCCGTCAACGTTCGACCATGTCTCTATCCATATTTTTAGAAGAATGAAATGGAATGACTCATTCATGAAATGCTCGACCAGGGAATCATCCGCCCTAGCCACAGTCCATTCTCTTCGGCCGCTGACTAGGCCTTAGCGTGCCACGGCCGAGCCAGGCACCAAGCCAGCGCCAAGCTCGGGACAGTGGACGCTGACCCCAACGGATGACTCGGGCCTGGCACAACGGCCCTCGCGTAGGACGCGGAACTACCCGAGTTAGCGGTCGCGGACCTCTAAGCGGCTGCTGACTTACCCTCTCGGCTATATATACTCAACGAGTTTCTCATTCGAAGAACATCACCTTTGGCACATTTTTCAAAACCCTTTCGACGCCACTTTTCAGCATTACTTCCAGACATTTTTCCCTTCATAGTTTTAACACGTCTCGACCTACATTCGAGGGTCGAGACTTTGATTTCTAGTTAGTTCTCTTTAGCTTTAGATTTCGTACTCGAAGGTTAGCCGATTGCAACATTCCGTTTCCAGATTTCTCTTGTGGATTAAGACCTTTTTCAGTTATTAATCAAGTTCGTTTACTTTTTATTATTCTGGCTTCCGTTTATTGATTTCATTCGTTTAGTTGTTTATGCTCTTAGTTTTTTATTTTATTTATGATTTCCAAAATTCTTTCCGCCGAATTCCAAGTTACTTGCTTTCTTTTGAATTCGCATCTTGTTTTCTTAGATAGGTATTTTGTTTACTCGTTGATTTATAATAGATTAGGTTTAATTTGCTTTTCTTATTTATATTCTTCGCCTAGTTATATAATCTTCAACAAATCCTTTTTATTGCTTTCATGAACAAAGAATCGAATTGCCCTGTTATTTCTTCCTTGAGAATACGACTTGGGTTGACTTATCATTGCTAGATGACCTCGTTTTAAATTACGAGCGACTCGAATACAATTTTTGTGGAAATAAATTTTGGCGCCGTTGTCGGGGAAGACTTTAGGCTATTTAATTCATTGTTCTTTTTTTTTTATATTTTATTTTATTTTTTATGTTTACTTCTTTCTTCTATATTGTGGTATGCGTCACGTTTTTGTTGAGTGTTATGTATGCAAGGTCGCCGCAGTGCTAGAAAGCCGTTGACGCCCTTCATCGACAACATAAACCGGAAGCGTGCGATTCTAGCCACCGTAGAAGAAGACATTGAGCACATTGATGAATTTTCGCTATCGCGTTTATTCGAAGAGATGGCTAATGAGAATGCAGACGAGAGACCATGCTATATGGGCGATTTCACTAGGCCCAAGTTCGGCTCTACTGCTACTTCAGCCATTGTTCTCGATACCGCAGTCCGAAACTATGAATTGAAGTCACCACCAATCACTGCTCCCGACATACCATGGACTCCCGAGTGAAGACGCTTTGACGTTCATCCAAGAATATTGCACGGTGGTGCAAACTTTCCCGCTTTATTCATTGACGGAGGATAAACTCAAGTTGAAGTGTTTCCCTTACATGTTGAAAGATAGGCCAAATCTCGGTTCTTATCTCTTCAACCCGGATCACTCACTACTTGGGCATCTGTTTGTGAGAAGTTCATGTTGAAGTACTATCTGCATCATAAAACTCAAGCTGTACATACTAAGATAATGAACTTCGCGCAAGCACACGATGAGCCATTCCGTGAGGCGTGGGAGAGATTTTAGGAGCTACTTCAGTAGTGCCCTCACCATTAGATGGCACCGGAGATGATATGCCAATTCTTTTATGATGGCATGCTCCAGACTACTCAATTCATGGTGGACCGTTCGGTGAGAGGAAACATTGCAGTCAAGACGGCGGAGGAGATGAATGAGATCTTTGAGAACCTAACCGCGAGTTCGCAGCAGAAATGATCTCGACCGAGACCAATGGAGGTCAATGCAGTGATCGTCACTCCCGATCTTAAGAAGCAAATGGCGGAGATGATGTGGGAGCTACAAGAATTGAAGATGAACCGACCCCCATTACCATCTGTTCAGCAACCTGCATCTGAGCCATGCGGTATTTGTGGCTACTTTAGCCACGTTGTGGAGGGATGTCCGTGAATTGGAGAGATGACACCCGAAGGACAAGATGAGATTTACGTGGCACAAGGATTCACACCCCAGCCTCAACCTCAACAAAACTTAGGGTGGATACCCCAATTCCAAGGGCATGGAGCATAAAATTTCCAAAACAGACGGCCACCGGCCCATAACTTTCACCCTCAGCATCAACAGCAACAGTCCTATCCACCGCAACCATAGTATTTTCCCCCACAACAACAGTTCTATCCGCCACCGGTGCAACAACATCCACATCAACCTACCCCACCCCAATCATCATCTATTGAAGACAGTTTGGCCGCATTTATGCAAGAGAGCAAGAAGGCTCGAGAGGCCCAAGATGCCACAATTAAGCGCCTCGAGACGGCTATGAGGCAGATTTCTGGCGCTGTTAACCAATTGCAGCAAAATCAGCAGACGAGGAAAATTCCGGGACAAGGACAACAACCCCATCAAGTGCAAACAATGTATGTCCTAAGGGATCACAAGGTGGTGGATAACAAGATGGAGATGCGGTCCCAAGGAAAAAGGGAGGGAAAGATGTCCAAAATTGAAAGTGACGAGGAGGACGGACCACCACCTAAAGTGGAGAGAAAGCAGCCCGATGAGGAGCTTCACAAGGCGGTAAATCCATATATCCTGCCCATTCCTTATTCCAGCAAGCTAAGGAATGGTAAACGCGACTAGCAGTTCGCAGATCTTTATAAGATGTTATCCAACATAACAGTGAACGTCCTACTCCTCAAAGTGATCAAGAATATCCTCTCTTATGTCAAATTCTTAAAGGAGCTGATCTCAAAGAAGAAGAAACTCGACTATCAAGAGTTGGTGACAGTCTCCGAAGTGGCGAGTGCTATCATAAAATAGCCCTTACCTCCTAAACGACGCGATTCAGGTAGCTTCGTTATCGACATCACTTTAGGCAATGGTAAGGCGACATCTGACTTAGGAGCTGGAATTAATCTTATGCCTTATTCTATTTTTAAACAATTAGGATTAGGTAAATTGAAATCCACTTGCCATGTGCTTACAATTAGCTGATAGATCTGTGAGACACCTTCGAGGAATAATCGAAGATGTTCTTGTTAAAATTGGTGGACTAATCGTTCATGTTGATTTTGTTGTCCTTGAGATAAGAGATGTGCGTGAGGACAGAGTCGAGCATACACTACTCCTAGAAAGACCTTTTATGGCTACCACAAATACTATTATTGATGTAAAAAATAATACCATTAAAATATCTTTCCTTGATGAGGAAGTATCTTTTTCTGCTCACCAAAATCACATCTCACATTTTGTCGATTTTATTGATACGTGCTATATAGATACTACTAACCCTTTTGTTAAGAAATCTAAGCACTCATCTCCTAAAGAGTAGGATGTATGAAGTCAATTCCTTAGCTTAAGAGCTTGAATGGAGATATAAGTCAAGAAAGAAAACTAGACTTTCGAGGCGTAATCTGCGGAAGGTGTAATCAAATATTTGATAATTGATTCATCTACGGCGTACATTTGTACGAACTTTAAGCATATACTTAGGCTAAATGAGAGAAAAGACGGAGTTATACCCGGACCTATTTGGTAAAAAGAGCAACCTTATAGCAATAGCAAAGGGCCTACTTATAACCCTATACAAACCTTAGAAAAGCGCCCACGGGGAGGAACTTAAGAAGCAGATTAAGGACTTCTTAGCCTCCTTCCGCTCAAACCGAACCAAGCCCCTGCGACACATGGTAGAGAGCCTTCTCGAGGAGCTTCAAGTAGATGATCGGACGAAAGAAGGAACTATATTTCCTGACTTATCTCGGGTATCTTGAACGATCCACATGCAGTGATAGATGGTCAACAGGTGAATGGTATTTCTATAGTATAGGATTCAGTTGCAGGCTTTTCATAGTAAGGACGTTGCTCAAGGGAAGGGCTTGGACACACAAAGGAGGACCGAAAGAATAAAAGTTTTGAAGGACAAACAAGGCCCGACAAGAGACGAGGTCAGCGACTGCGGAGACTTAGCGCCTGCTTAAAGGGGCGTGAAAAGATTTTACGAAAGGAATGGTCAGCGATCGCTGCACTCTCAGCGGCCGCTGATCTAGCAACCATCACGCGCCAACACCCGCACCAGTGGTCGCGGCAGCGCGCAGCTGCACCTCCCTCCCGAGCCAGCGGTCGCTGACTCATTCTCTTGGCCCACCTTCTCACTCACCTACGCGGAGGCCCTCATGCGCCCAAACACTGGACTTCAAGCACGCCCCAGCAAAATCAGATCCTGAAGGATCGACCAACTTATTCTCCGAAAATTTCAACCATCAAAGGGCGATGCACCACATGCTCAAAAGGGGAAAGTGCCATTTCAAGTAAATTGGCATTGAGTTAAAACATATATCGAGAATGACTCCATGCCTGAAGTTGTGGAGTCAAACCCCAAATTTGGCAACCCTGAATGATTGAGCTATCTCGTCAAGCTAGTGACGTAAAAGAAGCACTTCGTGCGAAGCAACCCATACTATTTCTCATTTTTATTACTTTATTCCTTTTCGGATGTGAATGTGTGATCGGCTAATTTTCATTTTCCATTCGTTTGTTTTCAGGTTTTCTTTTTGTTTTGTTGCTCCAAATGCCGCATTTCAGGGACGTATGCTCTATCCCTACTCTTTAGACCTTTACTTTCCGCAATGAGGGCATTGCTCTATTTTTGTAGGGGGGAGGGGTGTCTTTTTTTCATGTGTGCATTCGTTGTTTTATTTTAGCGTCTTTTGGTATGCAAAACTTTGATTGCTTTAAAGCTACTTTGTCTTGATATCTTGTGGTTAAATCGAGTCGTGGTATATATTTGAGATGAGATATGATTTGAAAGCCTTAATTGATTTAAATTGAGTCATGTTATGAAATATAAATGAACTAGGAATGTGTGGAACATTATGACTAGATTATTGATCTTAGTAGAATGATCGAGATAGTGATGCATGATGGTATAAATTGATTGATTCAATTGGCTAGTTGTTTATGACCACTTATTGCGTATCCTTAATCTATATGGAAAATCAAACTTTGTCAAGAGGTCTCTGCTTCTATGGGAACTATGAGCACGGGAAACCGCGTGAGGTTACATTAGGAAACCCCTAATCGTTCACACCTCGCGACAATGACTATATAACTTGACAATTTTTCTAAATTATCTTTTTGAGTTCGTAAAAAATAGGGATAAATAAAGATTCTACCCCGCTCTATTAATCAATAATTCAAAATTATAAAAGAGATGGGTATGAGAAACCACACCGGGAAAACCCGAATATTCGGAGTACTCACCCGGTGAACATTGTCCTTAATATTCCCTATGTTGAAAAGAAAGAAAAAGAAAAGAGAAAGACACACTATCATGATGGATAAAAACTCTAGCCAGTTATGTGATCTTAATAATACCTTGTGCATCATTGTTTTGTGTTGTTCGAATTGATTATGATCTAGTCTAAATGGTCTACTTTCTTCTATGATCTCTATGTGACATGACGTGATGATATGAAGATCGAATTTGGAATGATTTGAAATCTTGTCAAGAATGCATGTCTTGATTAGTTTTTTCCATATTGACAGTGTAGACTAAGTTATGCTTGAGGACAAGCAAAGTTTTGAGTGTGGAGGGGTTGTTTAGCCTCTTTTTATTCGTATAAACTCGTATTTTCCGTATCTTTATTCGTGTTATTTCCCCTCACTACATGGTGTTTTGACTCGATTTATGTTTCATTTTATGTTTCAGGATCGCTAGCCTAAACGAGTGTGGAAGTTAGAAAAGAGACGAGAAAAGATCGAGAACTGGCGAAAGAATGAAGTCTAGTGCCGAGAGCACTAGTCAGCGGTCGCGTAGCTCTAAGCGGCCACTGACTAGGACTTCGTGTGCAAGCGCCGAGCCAGCGCCAAGCCCGGTCCAGCGACCGTTGACCCTAGCGGATGACTCGGGCCTGGCACAACGGCCCTCGCGTAGGACGCAGAACCACCCGGGTCAGCGGTCGCTGACTTACCCTCTCGGCTATATATACTCGGCGAGTTTCTCATTCGATGGACATCACCTTTAGCACGTTTTTCAAGACCCTTTTCGATGTCACTTTTTAGCATTACTTCCAAACATTTTCCCTTCATAGTTTTATCACGTCTTGACCTACATTTGAGGGTTGAGACTTTGATTTCTAGTTAGTTCTCTTTAGCTTTAGATTTCGTACTCGAAGGTCAGCCGATTGCAACATTCCATTTCATATTCCGTTTCCAGATTTCTCTTGTGGATTCAGACCTTTTCCAGTCATTAATAAAGTTCATTTCCTTTTTATTATTTTGGCTTTCGTTTATTGATTTCATTCGTTTAGTTGTTTATGCTTTCGGTTTCTTATTTCTTTTACGATTTCCAAAGTTCTTTCCGCCGAATTCCAAGTTACTTGCTTTCTTTTGAATTCACATCTCGTTTTCTTAGATATGTATTTTGTTTACTCGTTGATTTCTATTAGATTAGGTTTAATTTGGTTTTCTTATTTATATTCTTCGCCTAGTTATAGAATCTCCAACAAATCATTTTTATTGCTTTCATGAACAAAGAATCGAATTGCCCTGTTAATTCTTCCTTGAGAATACGACTTAGGTTGGGTTATCATTGCTAGATGACCTCGTTTTAAATTGTGAGCGATTCGAAACAATTTTAGTCGAAACAGATTCTACTCCCGTCTTGCGTCTGCCCAACTTCTCCAAACCATTTACCATCGGCACAGATGCTTCGGATTGGGATTAGGTATTGTGTTCTTGCAAGACAATTTTCCCATTGCTTACCACAGTCGCAAGATGGGTGTTCGTCTCTGAAGTTCATCGACTTACATAAAGGAGCTACATGCCATCAGGGAAGCCATTGGGAAGTGGCGACAATACCTTCTCGGTGTTGGTTTATTATCCGCAAAGATCCCCATAGTTTGAAGGACCTACTTCGCCAACATCTTCATACTCCCGACCATCATCGCTACATTCGTAAGCTATTTGGTTATGATTTTGTGATCGAGTACAAACCATGGAAACATAATATCATGGTTGATGCCCTCTCCCGTGTCCCAGATGGTGATTCCTCAACACTTGCTACCTCACATCTACTCGATACCACTGACACATTCGCTCCTACTTATCTCGCTATTCAAAGTATACCAACATCTACATTCCTTGAGCAATTGCGGATTGCTAATTCGGAAGATGCTGATTTCCTTGCGTATCACCAACAACTTCAGAGTGGTACACTCTCTTCTGATTTCACAATTGCAGATGTCATCTTACTTTATCAACATAAATATTTTATAATGTCTTCTTCTCCACTCAAGAAGCAACAATTATAGGAATTTCATTGCTCACCTATTGGGGGTCATGGTGGAGTTAAAAAAATCTTTGGTTGGCCTCTTGTTTAGTGTGTTTTTGTTGCATTTTAGCTCGTTGTGTTGTCATGTTTAGGTCTTAGTTTTTATGTTTTTCGTATTGATTTTAGTTCGTTTTTACGCAGGTCGTGTGTTTTCGTGCTTTGGATGTAGGGTGAGGAAATGAGAGAAGAATGGAGCTGGAAGTGTTGCATTGTGCGTCGCCATGCAAAATCGAGAAAACCGGATGGGATCTTGTTAGGAGTCACGGGAAAAAGACGAGAGGAGAAAGAACGTGAGAGCATGGCCATATGCAAAATTGTTACATTTTGCGCAATAATTTTGTTTTGGCTCGTTCTCCTTCGTTACAACTCCAAATTTGGATCCGTCTGCGGCCACGAATTCCTATCAAGACAAGCTTCAATTTGGTATTTTTAAAAATGTCATATTTTGCACAGGCCAGCGGTCGCTGAGATTCCAGCGGTCACTGGGCCTGTGCTGCAGCAGTGGACAGAGACTGCAAGTCAGCGACCTAGCAGTTGCAGGTGGATTTTTAAGTCTTTTGGGCGTCATTTTCAGTATACTCTCTCAGCACCTATGTAACTTAAGAAGAACTTCTCAAACACTAGTTTTTATTGCTTTCTTAGTTTAGGATTTAAGAATTTCGATGGATTAAAGTGGATTCTGACTTTGGATTCTTCCTTTTGTGATTCTACTTTGTATATAATGCTTGGTTAGATCCTTACTTGGATTGGATGTTTATGTTCTTACTTGATGTTTATTTGATCTATGCCCTTGATTAACTTGTTTTGTATGGAATTTAATACTTGATCACCATTGAATTCATATGTTTATGTTAAGTGGATTGATCATTTTGCTTGACATAAGACCTAGGGTTAATCAACATTATTCTGAACCGGAAACGTAAGAATAATATTCTATATGAGATTAAGTAATTACTAAAGGTGTGAACTGTATACGAAAGTAAAGATCACGACTTAGTGTATTAATACGAAAGTAATTTGCTAAGCAACCTTTGGTGTTCTAATCTAATATGGATGCATGATCAATTAGACATTGAATAAGAATTAAGCATCTGATCCTAAAGCTTCAACCCGTTGGTATTAATGTTTAGTTGTTTTTAATCTCTATTTATTTATTGTTATATTTTATGATCATAATATGTTTAGGATTTTCCTTTTCTCATTTTAATAACACTTAGGATTAAAGCCGCCCTGTTAAGCTTTCCATCGAGATCCGACCGAGGTTAGCTTGCTACATGCAATCGACCTCGTAATAATTTACGAGAACTTAGAGTACACACTTTAGGCTAAACACCTCTCACTAGCTTTATATGCGGCGTGAAGTCGAGGATTTTTTTCGTACTTGTGCGACTTGTCAACAAATCAAGACCACAACTAATGCACTTGTTGGTCTTCTTCAGCTCCTTCCGGTTCCTGCCCTTGCTTGGAATGAGTTTAGTATGGACTTTATCACTCACTTGTACGTCTCTCATGGATATTCAATTATACTTGCCATCGTGGATCACCTAACTAAGGCAACCCACTTTGGCTCTCTTGTTGCCGACTTTACAACAATGTATGGTCGTTTTCCTCCAGTTATCCCTTGTTATACACCTAGCTCTACCTTAGTTGATTCTTTAGATTCTCTTTTGGTTGAGCGTGATCTACTTCTCCAAGACATGAAGTTCTTTTTATCCTCGGCTCAACACCGAATTCAACAACAAGCTAATCGTCATCGCCGTGATGTTATTTTTTCAGAGCCTTATCACCAGATCTCGGTTGCTCGTAGACAGGTTCCGAAACTTGCAAAGTGTTATTTTGGTACTTATCCCGTCGTTGAATGCATTGGTGAGGTTGCTTACCGTTTGGACTTGCCATCAGAATGTCGTATTCATCTGGTCTTCCAAGTTTCTCTTCTCAAACCTTTTCTCGGCACCCCAATGACCCCTCTCAATCCAGTCCCAATGGATTCATATACCGGCCCAACACTAGTTCTTTTGGTCATCATTTCCTCACGTACTATTTTTCGTCATGGCGTCCCTGTTCCCCAAGTTTTGGCTCAATGGGAAGGTCTTCCTAAAAATGCAGCTACATGGGAACCTCTGGACTCGTTCCGCGAGTCTTTCCCAATTTTCCACATTGAGGAGAAGGTGATTTCAAAGGAAGGGGGAGTTGATACGAGCCCAACCCAAGATGTACAGGCCAACTCCTTACCAAGCCAACGAGATGATGACATGATGAGTTTGGCCCAATCCCGTCAACGTAGAAGAATTACAAAGCCCATGCGTTATTCTAGTTGATTAGCCTTAATTATCATTAAATTATTTCCTTTTTCTTAGCCATGCTTTTAGGTCGTTACTTTAAGAACTAACTTTCCTTTTCTCCAAGTATTGTTCACCCAAATATTTTATATAAAGGTTGGGGATCTTTTATTCTATATATCAAAAATATAAACCTTCTCTTTTGACTTGTTCTTACGTGATCGTAAGAATTTGTTGGAGTTTCACGTTCTCTTCAACGTGATGATTAATATTGTTCGTGTAATTGAGATAAGTGTTACTCCTTCTATCATGACGAATCAAATTAACTAACAATGGATTGAAATCTACTAAACACAAACTTTTCAGTTTACTTGACTAATTTCTTAGAGAGATTATGCTTTCTAGAAGTAAGATTGCTTAAGTTTGACTGACCAGATCAATACTCATTCTGTCCAGATTAATTCTCTCTAGTGATGAACACTTAGTAGATTGCAAGAGTAATCTTGTTATCCAACAGAGCATTGTGTGCGGAATATGATGGACTTAGTTTGTGCTCTTTATTAGAAAACCTTTTGGAAACTTAACCAAATATATTACCAGATTGATTAAGAATGCAGATTGTATGATCGTGCTGGTTAGTGAGTAAAATAACTGAAAGTAAAGATGCGTAAAGTAAATAATACAATTGTTTTTACGTGGTTCGGGAAACTCCCTACGTCCACGGTCCAATCCAAACTGGATTAGATATCCAGTACTAGGATACTCTCTTCTTTATACTCGCAGAGAACGAGCCACAATTTCAAGCACAAACTAGTTGAAAGTTATGCACGAATAAAGGTCGTGTCCCTTTGCAACTTACAAAAAACTACTGTAATAGAATATCTTCACGTTAATCCACTAGAAAACTACTAGCTAGCAAAGCTATTCTCCTTCTCCTTCTCGATAAGACATACTTAAAACGAGTGGTGTGATTTCGATCACGAACGACTCAGAACACGATCTGGTATGTTGAAATCTCCTCAAATGAATTCTTAGTTGCGTGAGTTGATTTCTGAGCAAAGTAACAGCTCAATCGTCAATAATAATCTTGAAGTATACGTACTCTTCCAGTCTTGGTTCCAAGCTTTTATAGGTGTAGAATTTTGAAATTCTAACCATTGGTCTTGATTGATTTGATTACCAATCAAGAGATATGAATCCTAGATTTATCTCTTCTTGTCTTGTGTGAAAAAGTTGATCAAATCTTTGAATTATGGAAAGCAGATCGTGATTGATACTTCTTTCCTTCTTCGCGTAGTGATTGATTCTCCTTCCAAACTTGATTTCTATTTGATATACTTTCCATCTTCGAGAAATCTGTTGATGTGGCAAGTTGATTTTGGGATTCTTCTAAGTTCATCTAGACATTAAAATCGAATGTCAGATGACTAGGTTGATCTGGTTCTGGCTCACTCCATAGGGCATAATCTGGTTTGGCATATTGACATCGATCTGGTCAAGGTCAAGCTTGTTCCAAAAATTCTCCAAAGCATGGTTGCAATCTCAGTGAATGATTTTTCGACAACCAGATCGAGTGGCCATCAATCAGATCATTTGCTTGCTTTGTAGGCTCCTACTGATATGGATCTTCGAACAAAACATAAGCTAACAAAATGTTTTCTATAGAATTTTAATCATTTACATTTCAAGTCATCCACTAATCTGGTCTAAAGACATGTTCTCTATCAGATTCACTTTATGTTATAGTGATTTGGTACAGGTAGAACAAATTACAGTCTAGCAAACAGAATTAAATCTAAGTGTGTTTCAAGAGAACATCATCAAAACTAAAATTAGTGTGGGGTTCCCAACATAATGATCACCGGGTAATTAATAGGTCAACGATAGAATGGTTAGACATTAAGTTCAAGAAGTACTAGAAGTGCTTAAGGTTGGAGAAGAGGTTAGCGCCCATCAATTTGTACTTAGCCATGAGATTCATCTTGGAGGGTCTTACCGAGGAATACCATCTATCATATACAATGGAATGTGAACTCCATACATCGATGACATGTGTGGGTCTATTTACAGTATGGTATTTTAAGTTAATAAGCTCGAACTGCTTTTTATGAAAATGTGAATTTACATGCCAAATGTTTTTATTATGCTCATATGTATCCTACATGTGACAGATCGGTGTTACCGTACCCGTTGATTGGCTCTGTCAATGATGATATCTAGTTGTAAAACACCAACAATTTCTATCCAATTAGAGATATTCAAAATTCACGATTTGGTTGGTATTCATTCATGATAAAACTTACTCTCGCTTCATTCATACAAAAATGATTGATACAGTATTCACACATCCCTTTTTCTACTCTTCCTAGGACCCGATCATTAGTTAGTTTTCTTTTTGATAAAGACCCGAACTTATACTAGTACTATGTGTGTTGTCACTTGAAATACTCATTAAGAGAATAATACAATGAGCGATTGTAAGAAATATGAGATATATGTGCATAAATCCAGGAAGTGAGAAGTTCAAAAACTTATTTTGCTCATGGAAAATAGAAAGAGCAATTCTATATCTTCATTGAAACTCATTTCAGCTTTCTTGAGTTCAAAAATTTAGAATGTCCTCAACACTTGAAAATCCATTACCCTTTATTAGACGTCATGATTGACGATCGATTTTTCGCTACCATATTCCTCTCAATTGTTTGTGAATGTATTCCTTCTTGTATACCCTCTTGTACCGATAAAGAGATATCATTTGAATCACAAAAACACTTCACATGTTCCAAATTCAACAATAAACTACCAACTTAATTTTGTGATTTTTTTTTACAAGACCAATCCTTGCCTTCATCACCATTGTCATTAAGATATCTCGTTAAAGCCTTATATTCTCTTCAAACATTTGATTATGCATTGTAATCATTCCTTGAAAACACCATACTTGAATCCTGTCATGGACAAGTGAATCTAATCCTCGTAGCCTTTGACTTTCTCTTATGGAAAAATTTACATGTTCCCATGCCTATTATCTTATTGTTTCAATCCAATTTCATACCTTTATTTCATGAAATTGCTAAAAACCATTTGACTGTTATCTTGTCTCTAAGCTCATTCATTTGACTTCATTGAATATCAATATTGAACCCAAAATCAAGTTGTCACACAATACTTATTTGTATCTATTTGGTCCAAAATGAATCTTATTAACCTTAGAAATTTATGAATTATTGTACTTTAAATACCTTCCCTAAGCTTTATACTTCTTTGACTTCGCTCAAATTGAAATCTTGAATACTTTAAGGTGTCAACAACATCTCCGCCAAATTTCAAGGACATTGAATCTCTTCTCCGATTTGCTTTGAATTTTGCTAAACCTTTTGATAAAATATTTGTTCATTCAAACAAGCCATCTATCTAAAACTCATTTCATTTTGTCGAATATTTTCAAGCCTCGTCTTTCTAAATGAAACTAGGTTATAGATTTCCTTAACATGATACCCTCGAATCCACATAAGGAAGAAAATAATATTTTATATCCAACGTCAAGACGGAATCCTTTAAACAAAACTACATTCGAAGAAAGATAGACCTGAAGCCTCAAGGATTATGCCAACTTTGGAGGAACTAAGAAATACTACCACCAGCGAGACATTTGGAGAGCTCCCTACACCAAACATTCAACGAACTATTTTCGAAAGTTGAGGTTGAAAAATCACACTGGCAAGAAGAAGTAACTAACGACATTGCTATAAGTGAATCAAAATATACGTGAGAGATAATTCACTTACACGGGGCACCCATATCCATAATATCCAATCGAGACACTCAGTTTACTTCACGTCTTTGGACTAGCCTACAAAATTCCATGAGAGCATGTTTAAATTTCAGCACGTTCATTTACAAACGGACGGACAATCCAAACGCTAGAAGATATGTTACACACTGTGACGCTCAATCATAAAGGAAGTCGGGAGAAAATTTTGTCATTACTGGAATTCGCCTACAACAACAGTTGCCAATCAACCATGATGATGACACCATATGAAGCACTCTATGGTCGAAGGTGTAGATCTTCTCTCTATTGGGATGAAATTGGCGAGAAAAAGATGTTAGGGCCTACGACGGTATAAGAAATGGTTGAGATGAGTGAATGCATCAAGCGAATGGGCAAAAAATCTCAAGATAATAAAAAATCATACGCTGACAGACGTAGAACTGAGTTGCACTTTGATGTTGGGGATAAGTTTCTAAAAGATTTTACGACAAAAGGAGTAATCCGTTTTAGCAAAGCGGAAGTCGCGCCCTAGATTTATAGGACATTTCAAGATCTTAGAAAGAATTGGTCCAAGATAATCCGTTATAGAATAGCTTTACATCTTATACTTGGTGAGATGCACAATGTATTCGACCTGTCTCAGTTACGAAAATATCTTTACGATCCCAAAACTTGCGTAAGTTATGAGGAGCTAGATCTCAATTCCGATCTAAGATATGAAGAGGGACTTGAAGGCATACTTGATCGAAAGTTCAAAAAACTAAGAAATAATATAATCTCAATAGTCAAGGTCTTATAGAGATGCCACAGACAAGAGGAAGTAAGATTAGAATTAGAGAACAAGATACAAGAATAATACCCCGACTTACCCTATCTTGGTACGTGAAATTTCGAGGATAAAATTTTTATAAGGGGGGTGGATTGTAAAATCCCGAAAAAAAAATGAAATGTTTTTTTGGAAATTAATTAAATATTATTATTATTATTAAGAAAATCTCTTTGGAATATATTTGATTATCTTTTAAACATACTTACAAACTTTAATTATTTTAGCTTAAGGTTTAATAAAGATATTATATTTATAGAATGGTAACTCTTGCGCATGAGTAATTTGGAAATATAATTTTTCTTGTCACATGCTTATACTACCTAATAATAGAGCTCGTCAAGACGAATCCGTAGATACCAAGATCGTAAAAATTGGACATCGTTTGAGTGCTCGATTAATTTTTTATGTAAGAGACAAAATGGGTATAAATACCCTTTCTTCATCTCTTCTTCACATTTTTCACCCAATACCAATTATAGAGAGAGAGAGAGTAGAGAGAGGTGGTCTGCACCCCACTGCTGAAAAGATACTGGACCGCCGTCGGAAAATTTTTCCGGCGACCAAATGACCCTAAATTTCACCCCAAACTTCCTTTCGACGTGTACATTCCATTCCCGGGGTCCGATCATTCAAAAATGGCTGGAAGACAGCCATGCAAGGCCAAACTCTTGGCCAAAGTAATAAGTTCGATCCTTTTTACATTCTCTTTTCTCCATTGTCATCATTCACTTCTCACCCTTTCTCTCTACCCTTTTTACATCTATCCCCCGTCAAGAAAGAGAGTAGCTCCGGTGAGGAGAGGCGAACTCCGGCAAAGCCCACCATGAAAGCTTCATCTTCACTCAATCATCTTAGTTTTTCCATAAGGTAGTCATTCATTCTCTTTACCGATTTAGACCGGGATGGGGTAGGATTATGAATTATTTTGAGTTAATATGTGATAATATTGTTATTTGATTTTTGGATTAGTAGTTTGATATTGTGTCTGTAATGAAACATGATGAACTAGGGGATTAAAGTTTGCTTTGCATTCTTAAGTTGAAAGCTTCTACCCGACTTCTGCCTCGTCATTTTTCCGTGCTGTATGAGTATCCAATTTTTTTTTCCTTTTCATATAATAAAATACTAGATCGAGTTAGGAGTAATCTACAATTTTAATCAATCAATTTCGTTATGTTTTCAATTTACTAAGATTTTTACAAAATGGTTGCACAAACTGTGAAATATTGCTAAAATATGGGTATTTGTCTACCTTTGAAAATTCGGGAAAAATAGAGATTAAATGATTTTACGTGTTTTGTTTAAGGAACATACAAATTTATGACATTGAGTTCATCTTAAAATTTTATACTAATAAATTAGAGTTATTTTCAGTGTATCATGATTTTTCAAAGTCGACTGCTCATATGACATGAATAGATGTGTTTGTGAAAATTATTTCGAAACTATATGATTTTATTTTGGATTATTGGCTCAATAAAACCAAAATTTTTTTTAAGACATATTCCCTATGTTTTTGTAGTATGTGTGTAAAATTTTACATTCACTAGAGTTCGTTCAATAGAGTAACTAAAATTCAACTTTTAATCGTCTTAAAAGGTCTTGAAAGTATAACCCCACGTTTTTTTTTCCTTAAGTGATATCAAAAATGAGTTTTTGAATATGTTCTTGTGAAAAACATTGACTTTGGAATTTTGGAAAGCTATTGTTAAAATTTCACAAATTCATAATCAGTAGTTTGAGAGAAACTTCATTTCAAAAATGTGTGTGCATAGGTTTTCACTTAAAAAACCACTATTTTAGGTCAAAACATATCTCAACTCATTAGCCATTACGAATTCCATTCCTTATATAAATGAAACTTAGGGCATGATTTTTCCGAAGGAGTATAATGATGATCCAAAATTCTATTAAGTTGGAACGAGTCATTACTCGTAGTTGATGGACGATATGATTATGTAAAGTACTCGTGTAATCAAGATAATTTTTACTCCTTCTATCATGATGAATCAAATTGACTAACAGTGGATTGAAATCTCTTAAGTAGTTTGCAGACGAGTCTTGTAACTGATGATCTTCGGGTAATTAATAGGTCAACGTTAGAATGGTTAGACATTAAGTTCAGGAAGCACTATAAGTGCTTAAGGTTGGAGAAGAGGTTAACGCCTATCAATTTGTACTTAGCCATGAGATTCAACTTGTAGGGTCTTATCGAGGAATACCATCTATCATATACAATGGAATGTGAGCTCCATACATCGATGACAGGTGTGGGTCTATTTACAGTACGGTATTTTGAGTTAATAAGCTCGAATTGATGAAAATGTGAATTTACATGTTAAATGTTTTTATTATGCTCATGTGTATCCTATATGTGATGGATCGGTATTACTTACCCATTGATTGGTGCTGCCAATGATGTAAGTTAACAATTGTGCTTTGAGCCGGATCCGTCCAAAGTAGTGTACACGGAAAATCCAGATCGGGTGAACTTGGGTCTTGGCGAAAGGGGATTATTCACGGAAGACTTCGGTTTTCTCCGTCTAGTCGCAATGAGGAACACTATAAATGAGCAAAGAATGATGCTAAGCTCGTAATGATGGTAAAATGTATATTTTCATATGTGTATGGTGGTCTTTCATTTTAAAATGTCATGCATCATATGGTTGGGCATGTAATATTCTTTAAATGGCGATTTATATTGTTTTTCATTGAAAAAGTCGGGCAACGACTCAGACTGAGTACACTAGTACTCAGCCCAAAATATTTTTCAAATATTTTTATAGGTTTTAGGAGGACGGTGATGAGCTGGCGATGAGGTGGGCCTCATCGAGAGTCTTATTCATTAATGTCGATTATCAATGTGATAATAATGTCATGTTGATACTTTCTGTTGCCATTTGGTTACACCTTGTGTATTACCTTCTATATTCATACTCATGGATCATGTTGACCGTTAATATAAAACTTCCAACATTCGATCTCAATCATTTCAATGTCTACGGTTCAATGTCTCCATACATTGATCTTGTGTCGTATCCAGTGTGTCCAAACTCCTGGAGTTCTCCTTTCTTCTTCAATTGTTAATCATTGTTTCTCTTTTTAAAACATTTTCAATTATATTATCACATTAAATCTGAATTCCGTGTAGTCCCATCCTGCGGGGCATTGCATTTGATTTATGTATATAATAGGTAATTTAATTGAATTTGATACAAGAATTTAACGTATTATAAAAAAAAATAGAAATATAGACAGAATGTTAAACCTAGTCGGTTGGGAAAAACCCAACCACATTTGGGTAAACCAAGACGGCCGGGTTTTATTAAATTTTATTATTTTTTAATTTTAATTTTTGTTTAAAAAAGTATGTTGTATTTTTATGGTATATGTTGTTATTATAATTTTGTATTTAATGTAATTTAATCGAATTAGATCAAATAAATACATGAATTTAACATATTCTAATTGAATTTGATTGAATAAATACATGAATTTAACATATTATTTAAAAAAAAATTAGAAATATATATTGAATTGAAAATTTGGTCGTGAAAAAAACCCGACCACATTTACGTAAACCCGGCCAGCCAGGTTTTGCTTAATGTGGTCTGGTTTTTATTATCCGGCCAGGTTTTCAATTCTATGTATATTCCTTTTTTAAAATAATACGTTAAATTCATGTATTTATTTAATTTAATTTGATTTAATTAATGAATACATGTGTAATGCCCCGTCTTTTAATTATCGAAGTAAACGATATTCGAACACGCTTGTTATTGTTATATATTGAACATTGTATTTTAATTAATAAGAGTTGAATCTAGTTGAAAAGGAATTATGGTTTAAGATAACAAGTAATTAGAGAATACTTGATTAATATCTTAAGAAATATAAGTGTAGGTATATGTTTTATATTTTGAGAACTAATATAAAAGGTATGCATGGGGTGCATACATTTTATATTAGTTGGTTAAAATTTTATCTATGTACATATATTATTGCGTACTTCACGTGTATATATATATAATCTGCAAGATTGATTTTGTTGGAAGCTAGGAAAGAAAGATTTCACTCAAGTATATGTACATGCATGAATGTACTTAGTAAGTAAGGAAAGATAAGAAAGTAAAATACCTCATTTGAAACAAGACCAATTATATATAATTATGTTAGTACAGTACATTACAGAAAGCAAATAAAAAAAAAATCTAAGCTAACAATAAATCTGCACAAGGCAGCATGTGGAAGAAAACAGAGGAAAGAAGGAAAAACTTCTATATGTGTAAGAGATGTGATAATTATACTACAAAAATAAGGGAAAGAGGGAGTTAAGGAAGGAACTAAAGCAGCCATGCTGCTGCAGAGAAGAAAAGTTACAGAGCATCAGGTCTGTAGCCCTCGGTTGAGTGAGGAAAGAGGAGACCTCCATCCATGCTTCTCCCAAAACCTACAAAATAGAGTGAAGGCTATTAACTAGCTATTTTAATCTTAAGTTTTAAGTAAGAGAATAACACTTCAACAACATCTATATAAAGGGTAATGGCTTGCACCTATAACCATTATCGCACAACAAACATTTCTATATCAGTGCATAGAAGCAACCATTTCAAGAAGAAGGAGTTAAAGGCAAAGGTAGTTACCCTCCACCCTCAAATCTTTTGTATGTTAACAAAGAAATCACAAAACTTCTACCCTTAAAAAAAAAAAAAAAACAACCATCGGCAGAACACAGAAAGCAGGAAGTTAAAAGAAACTTTAAGCATGTTTTATGTACTGCCTAAAACAGAGCCACACCACAGTTAATCACCATCTATGTAAAAGCAATTGATGAGGTTACAAACACCTACAGCATATGCTTGAAACTGTAATAAGCTTGAGTTAAAGTCTTAAGAACCCCAATAAGAACATGTGCTTAAAGGGCATTGAATGCAGAATTTTGCTAGAGAGCACTAATCATTTTTAGACAAGTAGAAATGAAAACTGGATATTAAAACACATGCTTTTGAATTCAAATTCTCCAAAACTGAAATGCTATTATCAGTTTCCAAACAATCACATAGAATTTAAAATACACACAAAGAGACTAACTGGAAGAAGGAAAAAGGAAACTTAGCTTATGCGAGCTGTTCCATGTAATAGCCTTAAGAACACCACCTCCATCCAAGCTGCCTATTAAGGAAATTCAATTAGGAAATCAAGCTTTAAGCTGGGAAATGACAGAAAGAGGAGAAAACAGAAAAAAAAACAAATCTAAAATAGAAGCAGTGATGATTTGTAAGAAAGGAAAGAGCTTACCATATACTAAAATTTACCGGACATTCATCTTGACCTCACCCAAACCCCAACCTTAGAATCCAGCAGCTCCCCTCAAATTGAAACAAAGAAGAAAGAAAATTCTAAGAATGGATGCTTGGACAGAAACATGTCTAGGTCAGATTCATAGAAAATTTCGAAAACATTTGGAACATGCAGGTTACAAACAGAAAAGGGTTCAGGAGTAGGAACTTACAAATCTACCTCCAAATAGAAAGCACCTAAGTAATTAAACATAACACTTAGCTTAATCTGCGGATTGTCTCGGTGAGGGAAGGACCAGTAGAACGCCAACCAATCCACCCAGCAGCCAATCGAACCATTCCCAAACTAGAAACGGGAAAGAACAAAAATTTCAGTAAGTAAATATTAGAATCCAAATCTGGAAACAGAAAACCTTGAAAGCATACCTTGAATTCCACTAAACAAATTTTGAAGAGATCTACAAAATGCAAACCTAATCTAGAAAGAGATAGATGAATGACAAGACCTTACCTTGAGACAATCGTCGGCGACTACTCCGTCCGGTGAGTATTTTCGCCGAGAAATAGGGAGAGTTGAGGGAAATCGAGAGAGAGAAGCCAGAGAGGTGGGTGTGTGCGTGCGCAGGGCGTAGAGACAGAGAGAGAACCGAGAGAGAGTGATAGAGATACAGGGAGAGAAGCGAGAGAAGAAGAAGAAGGAGAAAGCAGACGGAGAAGAGGCAGAGAAAGAGAGACGAACGTCTCTTTGTAGGGGTAGAATGAATGAGATGTTAGGGTTAGGATAGAGATAGAGTGGAAACATCTAGAATATGGGCCGGGTATGGGCCGGGTTATTGGGCCGGTTAATTAATCAACTGGGCAAAATTAATTAAACTTCTGGGCCTATGATTGATTAATTAGATTGGGCTTATGTTAGACTGTTGGTCCCGAAAGAGCAAGGTTTGGTGTATGGGGGGGGGGGGAATACACCAAATACTAACTTTTCAGTTTACTTGACTGATTATAAGAGAGCTCAA
>JAPKLX010000262.1:306530-346449 GCA_026898415.1 Leonotis leonurus | reverse complement strand
AAGGTGATAGAAGAAGGACCTTTGGCTATTACAGAAGAAACCACTCGTATCACTGAGACAGGAGCAGTCAAGGAAACTGTACTGAAAGACCCCAGAAAGTATACTTCTGAAGAAAGAAGAGAAGCAAATCTTGATGATTTTGCTAAAGGAGTTATCTCCAGTACTGTGAAAGGAGTTCATCTGGCCAAGATCCAAGATCTTGATACAGCCAAAGAAATGTGGGAAGCACTAAGAGATCTCAGCCTAGGATCTGAAGCTATGATCGAGAACAAGCTATCCCTAGCATGTAATAAGTTCGATGAATTCAAAATGAAGCCTGGAGAAACTATTGAAAAATTGAAGAACAGGTTCACTGAAATATTACTTGAAGTGTCTGCCTTCAAAAAGAATAAGTATACACAGAGAGAGAAGAATCTCAAGATTCTTAGAGCCTTACCACCAAGCTGGGAAATCTATTCAGCTATGCAACCTCTACGTGCTGATTTCAATGATCTGTCTGTAGAAGCACTATTTGATCATCTGGCTGTCCATGAATGTGATATCAGAAGGATACATGGACCAGATCACTCCTCCAGCAAGAAGAATGAAACTAGCACTAAGAAGGAGAAAGAGACTGCCTTCAAAGCGAAGTGCAAAACAGATGAATCAACATCATCCACTGCATCAGAAGAAGGAGGATATGATAAGCTACTGAAAGAATTCTCACTGATTGCTAAGAGAATGGACAAGATGGAAGTCAGATCAAGAAAATATCGAAAGTTCTACAAAGATAACAAAAGTAGATACCAGAAGAACAAAGAAGCAGAACGATCTGATGACAAAACAGAAAGTACAGGTAATGGTAAAATCACTAATCCTACTGACTATACTTGCTATGGTTGTGGAAGAACAGGACACTTCAAGACAGACTGTCCTGATCTATCCAAAAGCCAGAGAGAAGAACTACGAGCTAAAAGGGACAGAAAGCTAAAAGCTCAACGTAAAGCCATGATAGCAGAAGAAAAGGAAGAAGACGATTCCAGCTCAAGCCATCTATCTGATAGTTCAACAGAAGATGATGAAGCATTCTTCGCTAAAGAAGAAGAAGACTGGGATGAATGCTTTGCAGGACTAGACAACGGTCTAGATGATGTAGAGGTAAACTCTTACAACTCTAACTCATCAAATGATATCGACCTGGATCAGGAAATAGAAGACCAAGATGAATATTCATGGGATGAAGTTAATGAAATGTTCAAGAGCTACTCAAGTATCAAGAGACTTTTCAGAGAAGTTGTTGAAGAAAATGACAGATTGAAGAAAACTGAAGAGATATTGAGTAAAGCAAACACTAAATTTGTTGCTAACATCAATGTTCTGGAAGAACAGATCAAGAGCAAAGACAGTGAGATTCATTCCTTGAACTCAAAAGTCAAAGATCTTATAAATAGGAATAACATTGCTGAAGAGAAGATCAAGAAAGGAAAAGAAATGATCTACAAGAGTGATGAACGTGCTAAACTGCTAATTAACATGCAGCAAAAGGGCACCTCTGGATTAGGATATCCAGGTCACACCGAAAAAGCAGCAGGTCCAATGAAATTCGTACCAGAAAGAAGACAGATACCAGATCAAGTAATAAACTTGAAAAATAAGAAAGATCCTCCTCAGAAGATGATGGTTAAACAAACTGGTAACAGACAATATCATCAAATCAAAGGACATCCTGCTAACTACACTGAATCTAAACAACAGCCCAAAAATAAAGTCAACAGGACATCACAGAAGAAAGCAGAAAGCAAAGGATCAGAGAGATACCATCCATCTGTTCTTCACTCAAAGTCCATTGTTGATGAGAATGGGAATATCATCACCAGCTACATTACTGTTCCAAATTTAAAGCTATTCTGGATTCAAAAAGGGATCTTTGCTAATAACCAAGCACCCAGACAATAAAGGGTAGCTAAATCTATTTAACTGCAGGACCAGAAGGCTGCAAGAAGAAGCAAGATTGCAAAAGGATCAATCTGGATAATTGATAGTGGCTGTTCAAAACACATGACATGTGACAAAAACCTACTATCAGACTACATAGAGAAACCAGGACCTCATGTCACTTTTGGATGTAATTCAAAAGGATATACCAGAGGATATGGAAACATAAAAGTTGGCAAGACCACTATCTCAAATGTTTCATATGTTGAAGGTCTCAGCCACAATCTGTTTTCTGTAAGTCAGTTCTGCACCAATGGTAATCAGATTGTTTTCAATGCTAATAACTGTTTGGTTAAGAACAAAGAAGGAGATGAGATACTCCTTACCGGGAAACTGCAAGACAGATTATATATTGTGCAATGGGACAACCAGATAGAGACCTGTTTAGTCACTAAGACAGTATCAGAAACTAGTTGGCTGTGGCATAAACGATTAAGTCATCTCAATTTCAAGTCAATCAATAAGATTGCACGAGAAAAACTAGTTGAAGGCCTACCAGACCAAATATATGACAAGAATCACATCTGTGAAGCATGTCAAGCTGGAAAGCAAACCAGAACATCTTTTTCAAGAAAATCTGCCCAGAGCTCAACCAGAATACTAGAGTTACTACATTTAGACTTATTTGGTCCCGTTAAACCATTAAGTGTAAATGGTAGGAAATATACTCTAGTCATCATTGATGATTATTCAAGATTTACTTGGGTAATATTCTTGCATAAGAAGAAAGAAACTCTGGAGAAGCTGCCAAACTTTCTCAACAAAATTACCAAGAAAAAGGAAGTTTCTGTTACCACTATCAGAACAGATCGTGGAACAGAGTTCCTAAACCAGAAAGTTGAGGATTACTGCAACCAGATGGGTATTACACACCAGACATCTGCAGCCAGAACACCTCAACAGAATGGGGTAGTTGAAAGAAGAAACAGATCGTTAAAGGAAGCAGCTCGCACAATGCTCAATGCAACCAGATTACCAAAGAAATTTTGGGCAGAAGCCGTCTATACAGCATGCTATACACAGAACAGATCAAATGTTACCATCAGACATGGGAAGACACCCTACGAGATATGGAACAACAGAAAACCCAGGATTCATTATTTTCGCTCTTTTGGCTGTCAGTGTTACATTCACAATAATGGGAAATCTCAGTTGAAAACTTTTGATAGCAAAGCTGATCCAGGAATATTCTTAGGATATTCTGACGTTAGCAAAGCTTACAGGGTTTTTAACCAGAGGACTCACATTGTGGAAGTAACACCTCATATTGTTTTTGATGAATCTGTTATTAGTAACAGAGACCTAGATGCTGATCAAACACCAGAACAAGACCAGAACAAAAACAAGAAATTAATCCAGAACAAGAACCAGAAAGCAAAAGAGATTCTGTTAGAAGATATTCTAATCTGGAATACATCAGAAGAGAATGAAGTTGAAGTTCCAACCAGTGCTGAAGCAGTAAGCCTGCAGCAAGGGGGAACAGAACAGACAACCTTAACTACACCAGAAGACAATCAGCCAGAAGGAGGAAACTATACTAATGAGCCAGAACCAGACCAATCCGAAGAATCAAGAGATTCAAATGGTTGGAATAATGATCAAGAGGAACCAGAAACTGAAAATCCTTTTCAAACTTCTCATCCAGAATTTGAGGACCCAGCAAGTGAACCAGAACCAGAGATATCAGAAGAGGAGATATCTAGCAGAAGGAAATGGATTCAAGAAAATCATCCTTCTGAACAGATTGTTGGGAACCCAACAGATAGAGTGAGAACTAGAAGAATGCATGGAGAGAGTGCACTTCTCAGTTGCTATCTATCACGTGTTGAACCCTCTGACACTTATGAAGCACTTAGAGATGCAGACTGGGTCATAGCTATGCAAGAAGAACTCAATGAGTTCAAGAGAAACCAAGTCTGGTATATGGTAGACAGACCAAAACATCAAGGGGTGATAGGTGTAAAATAGGTATTAAAAAACAAACGAGATGAGAATGGAGAAGTAGTCAGAAACAAGGCTAGACTTGTTGCAAAGGGATACAATCAACAGGAAGGTATCGATTTCGATGAAACCTTTGCACCTGTGGCCAGATTGGAAGCAATCAGGCTATTTCTAGCATATGCTGCATACAAGAGATTCAAAGTATACCAAATGGATCTTAAAAGTGCATTCCTTAATGGCATACTTGAAGAAGAAGTGTATGTTGAGCAACCACCTGGCTTTGAAGAAGAAAATCCTGACCAGAGAGTATATAGACTAGCCAAAGCTGTCTATGGATTGAAACAGGCACCCAGAGCGTGGTATGAAACATTATCCACATTCTTACTGGAATCAGGTTTTAGAAGAGGTTCTGTTGACAAGACACTATTTGTCATCAAAGTCAAAGAACATATTCTGTTGGTCCAGATATATGTCGATGACATAATCTTTGGATCACAGTCTCCCTATCTGTGTGACAAATTTGCAGAACTAATGAAGAACAAATACCAGATGTCCATGATGGGTGAGATGAATTTCTTTTTAGGACTACAGGTAAAACAATTACCAGATGGTATCTTTGTTAATCAAGCAAAGTACATCAACGATCTGCTAGTCAAATTTGGAATGAAAGACAGCGGAGAAGTTAAAATTCCAATGCAATCAAACGGAAAAATTGATCCAGACCCAGAAGGAAAACCAGCTAATATTACTCAATATAGAGGAATTATTGGCTCTCTGCTATACCTTACAGCAAGTCGTCCAGATATCACATATGCTGTTGGAGTTTGCGCCAGATATCAAGCCAATCCTAAAGAATCACACATGGAAGCTGCCAAAAAGATACTTAGATATCTTAAGGGAACAGCTAACATTGGCCTCTGGTATCCACAAGATGATAATTTTGAGCTTACAGGATGCAAACTGGACAGAAAGTCAACCTCTGGAACATGTCAATTTCTTGGAAACAAGTTGATATCTTGGTTTTCAAAGAAACAGACATCTGTTGCTACATCAACCACAGAAGCAGAATATATGTCTGCTGGAAGCTGTTGTGCACAGATACTATGGTTGAAGCAGCAACTAAGAGACTATGAGATTGATATGAAGGAGATACCTATATTCTGTGACAGCTCAAGCGCTATAGCCATAACACAGAATCCAGTACTCCACACAAGATGCAAACATGTCGATGTGAGACATCATTTTATTAGAGACCATGTAGAGAGAAAGCACATCAAGATTGAGAAGATTCATACAGACATCCAACGTGCTGATATCTTCACTAAAGCACTACCAGAAGAAAGATTTAAGATGCTGTGTGGAAAACTTGGACTACTCAGTCTGGATGATGAATACCAGAAGGCTACCAGATAGCCATGACCAGAAGGCTACCAGATAGCCATGACCAGAAGGCTACCAGATAGCAAAATACCAGAAGGCTACGAGAAAGTCACCAGGATGTTAATTACAAGAGAGACATAAAGACCAGTTGAAATAAAATACACGTGGCATAACTTTCTCAATAAATTGACGAAAAAGCCATGTGAAAATTATTTCTTAAATGCTAAGTCAAGGGGGAACTTTTAAGGAAATTGAAGCGTCTAGATAAAAGACGTCACTCTCCTAGGTTACAGGACTGTAAAAGATATTTTTTTTACCTTAGATTTAATAAATCTTCTATTTTCGTCATGATTAGCACAACCTTGGGAACTGGGATCGAGGAAATCCCTGCAAAAATCAGGAAAAGGAAAGTTACTAAAAGTAAGAGATATGCACACGCTCGCATATAGACCCTAAGATCTAGAGCGTCTATCTCACGCAAGGAAAGGCGGCAAAACAATCTTAGAAGCGGGAAAGTCTAAAAAGGGAGAAAATTTTACTACTCTTCATATTTCTTACAGTTTTATTTTTACTTAATTATTTTTGCTATATATATGCGATATCTTCTCTAAACTGTTCACCTTCACTTTATCGCACTAAGCACTTCTCAAATTCTAAGCACTTAAGCATTTCAAAATTCTCTGCATCTCTTCGCAAAAACATCTTTGCGTTTGACTATGGCACCACCAACTTCACTCTTTCTGCAACACGTAGCTGAGGTTCAGAAGTTTCTCACACCTGAACCGTATGCTGTTCTTGAAACTCATGGTTTTCGAAAGCTCGACGAAATCTTTGCCATAGTTTCACGCTGCAAAGGTTTTTCGTTTGATCAAAACTTCTTTGTTTTATGCATTTCATTGTGTCTCCTTGATCTTTGAACTGCTATTCTTACAGTATTTGTGCAAATATCTATGTTTGTTCATATAAACTGATGAAAATGTATATGCTTGTGTGAATGTTCTTTTGATGTAAGGGTTCTGCAACATCGTTGCCTCACATCCCAAGATGTTTCTGGGAAAGCAAGTGGCCTCTTTCTATTTGACATGGCAAAATGACAAGCATGGCTTTGAAGCCAATGTCTTGATGCCGATTGGGGACAGAACAAGTAAAACTCCCTACAATGTGATAGAGATGATTAACCAAGCTTATAGGCTGAAGGATGAAGGTTTATCCTTGGAAGAGATCACCTCTGCACAATTGCAAGAAGCAGTGGAAATGGTAATGGTGGTACCGATAAAGTATACTGGAAGGATGTTCCAGAGATCTCTGCTTCAACCTGGATACAAGTTGCTCCTTGAACTGGTTCAAAGGATTTTCCTGAATCACAGTGGAACATATGACCAAGTAACCCCTGAGAAGTTCAGAATCCTCACTGCCATTGTTCTGAATCTTCGAGTGAACTGGAGCAGGATTCTATTTGAACTCATGGCCAAAGAAGCAAAGCTGGTCACCTATACTAAGGACAGCAGAGGCAGAGGCACTTCTGTGGATGTTAAGAGGAATCTGCGACACTCCACAAAGATCAGCTTGATGATTGAGAGGTTTTTCAAGCAGAAAATCTGGGATGATGCTGAGGAATACAACATTCACCACTCTATTCCCAAGGACCAACACCAGTTGGAAATGTCTCTGGGTCTAGCACCACAATTCTTCAACAAGATACCAGACGAGGTGCACCGTGTTGCTGCACTGGAAATGGGTAGTTCCAATCCCACTTGGATGCCACCTACTAAAGGTGTGGAGAAGAAGAAGGAGAAGGTGATTAAAGAAAAGGCAGCACGTAAGCGAGGAAGTTCTGTTGAGACAGAAACCTCTGCTTCTCTGCCTAAACAGAAAAAGAGAAGACTCCAGAAAGTTCAAGAATCTTCACCACCACCAGAAGCAACAGCAGAACAGACTGACATGCCAGAACCAGAAGAAGAGGCACCACAGACAACAGCAGAACAAGCAGAGACTCCAGCTCCTGATATGGGACCTGAATCAAGCTCTCCTCCTCATCAAGAGAAAGATTTTTCTCCAGCTAGAACACCAACACCCTCTCCCAACAGAATGGAGAGAATCAGCGAGGATGATGAGGAAGGAGAATCTGAAGATGAAGCAGAAGCAAGGAAACAACAAGCTGAAAGTGTTATAAATTTGCTGGAGAATGAGGCCGACCATTCTGTCATGCAAGAGTTTCCTGGAATCAACCTACTCCCAGAGAGTTTAGGAGTAGCAAGACGCGTCAAATTTTACTTGCTGGTCAAGGACAGCGAGTACTATGTATTTGACGCCCTGCTTCAACTGAAAACCATTGATGAACTAAAGAAAGAAGAAGTAACACTGCTGAGTCTACTTCAAGCCACCTCCGTCCAAGAAATCAGGGCAGATTATAAACAACTCATCTCTGGCCTTATGCATCAAGAGGCAGAGAGTCTGAAGATCGATCTGGAGCCACCACACCAGGACCCTGTACCCACAGAACCATCATCATCTCAACCAGAACAGGGAGCACCTTCAAAACGTCAGTCTCCCAAGAAAACTCCTATCATCGACCTGGATTCTGGTGATGATGAACCAGTGGGTCAGCATATTGGTGGTGAGCCCAGCAATGAAATCTTCACACATGGAGCTGCCCAGAAGCTGAATAAACATGTCAATTTTTACACTATGGAGGAATTGCTGGAGAGAGAAACCAGACCGTTCAACAACTATCAACTCGACAATCTCATCACACTGAGAGTTGAAGACTGTCTAACAGCCACCTGCAACACACTGCAAGAGAAAGCCACCCAGATACTCACTGATTTCAACCAACATCAGAAAGAGTATGTCAACGACATGGATGACGATATCCGAAGAAAACTTCGCACAATGAGGAAGGAGCTTGACAAGAAAATCGATGATGATAGATCAGCCAATGAAGCCGGACAGGCCAAAATCAACCTACGTCTGACTGGAATTGATGAAAAAGCTGAAAAAGTCACCTCCTTGCTAGCTGATTTGCTGGCTAAACAAGATGAATCCATCAGTGCTGCTGTTGACAAGAAAGGAACTGCACTCGCTGCTCAACTGAAGGAAGACACTGACCTGTTCATCCACTCCCATCTTGCTCTTTTTGAAAAAGAGAAATTTGTGGAGCTGATGCGGAAAAACCAGGTCGATGTCTTAAATAACCTTCTGTATCCAACTCCAGAAGAATTTGAAACCCAGAGCAATCGCCTAACTGTTGTAGAAGAGCTTCAGGAGACTTATGACAAAACTTTGTCTACCATGAACAGCAGGTTAGAGAAGAAAGTTGATGCCTCTGATCAGACAATCAACCATCTGCTTGGCTTTAAAGAAGATGCTGAGGAAAAGATGGCGAAGATGAATGAGGAGATTACCTCTTTACGTACACTCATCAATACCCTATTTGATGATGTCAAAAAGGGGGAAATCTCTGGAGGAAAGGGAGGAAAAAGCAGCAAAGGCTTAACAGAAGCAACAGATGCTGGAACAGAAACACCAGCAATAACTCAACCCAGGCCAACCACTCCTCCCAGACCAGACCCCACTCTGATGGGAACAGAACCAGCTCAACCAGCACCTCTGATCCCTGACAAAGGAAAGAAACCAATAGATGAGGGAGACCAGATAGCAGAACTGCTGCTATTCGGAGTGAGCATGGATCAAGCATGTGATCCAGTATTCAGAGCTCAATTCTACAAGGAACAGGCAGAGAGGGAGAGGAAACTGGCTGCCCAGGAGGCTAAAGAGAAATCCTTCCAAACTCCCTTCTCTTCGCCCTCATCAACAGAGCGCTCACAGCAGCAGTCATCTCAGTCAACAACTCAGTCAAAGAAGAAGAAGAAGAAGCCCTTCTCCTGGAACCTGTCACTACAAAAACAGACACCCAAAGATACATGGGTTCCAGAAGAGGATCAGATTGACTGGGAGAAAGTGAAACAAGGTTTTATCTTAAACCGATATTTTTTGAAGGAGCCCACATACTCAGAGTCTATCCCAGATGAAGACTTCAATCGCTACCTGGAGAACTTCAAAGATCAAGAACTTATAAAAAGAATCAAAAGGGTACATCTGGAATAGGATATCCAGGCCACTCAGATAAATCCTCATGTACCATAAAATTTGTACCAGAAAGGAAACAGATACCAGATCAAGTGTTAAATCTTAAGAACAAGAAAGAACATCCACAGAAGATGATGGTGAAACAGACTGGAAACAGACAGTACCATCATACAAGGGAACAACCAGCAGATTATACAGAAACAGAAAGGGTTCACAAGAAGAATGTCAACAGGACAGCACCTACTAACAAAGGATTAAAGAAGGATGGAATAAAAAGATATCATCCATCTATATATCACTCTGTGTCAAGAGTAGATAATAATGGAAATATTATTACTTGCTATATTGCTGTCCCCAACCCAAAAATGTTCTGGATTTGAAAGGGAACATTTGCTAATAACCAAGCACCCAAATTGTTGGGAACCCCACAATATATTCTAAGTTTTGATGATGTTCACTCATACACACACTTGGCTTTCTTCATGTTCTGTATCTTTTCTGTTGATTCTTATTTACCAGATAGTCGAAACCATTTCAAACAGAAAGCTGAACCAGCAAGTCTTTAACAGAAAGCTGAACCAGCAAGTCGTTAACAGAAAGCTGAACCAGCAAGTCACAGACAGAAGGCTAAACCAGAGAATCTCAAAACCAGCAAGTCTCAAAGACTGAATGCTAAACAAGAGAGTCTCAATCAGAAAATGAAGCTAGTCAACTTTAACAGAAAAGTTGAACCAGAAAAGCTTCAGCCAGAAAGATAGAAGATGCTTCAACCAGAAAGTAGTTAACATATGTTCTACCAGAAAGTGCTTCAACCAGAGAGTAGGTTAACATATGCTCTACCAGAAAGTACCTCAACCAGAAAGTGTCTAAATCAATATTCAACCAGAAAGACACTAGACCAGAGAGGACACAACCAGAAGGTTAGAAGCAAACCAGAAAGAACAGAATCAAATCTGTCGATGAAGCATTAAAGACTTTCCATTGAAGATTTGGAAACTGAATCACTGATTGACATGAAGAAGGAAAGCAATCACAGATGATCTGCTTACCAATCATAGAAGATTCAATCAACAACTCTACAAGGAAAGAAGCGTTATGACTGATTGGCAATCCAAAAATCAAATCAACGCCAATCAACAAACGGCTAGAATTTCAAATTCAAAGCCTATATATGTTTGAAGTTTAAAAAGTCTGAATATACGCAAGTGCTATACTGTAGAAATATCCTCGAGCATTCTATCTCCAAATCAGACAAAAGCTTCAAACCGTTCGTGATCGCAATCACACCTCGATTCAAGTCTGTCTTATCGAGAGAAGAAGGAGATCTTTGCTAGCTAGTAGTGTTCTAGTGGATTAACGTGAAGATAGCCTGTTTACAGTAGTTTTCTGTAAGTTGTAAAGGGACACGACCCTTATTCGTGCATAAGTTTCAATAAGGTTTGTAATTGAAACTTGTGACTCGTTCTCAGCGAGGTTAAATAAGAAGAGTATCCTAGTAGTGGATATCTAATCAGTTTGGATTAGACCGTGGACGTAGGGGGTTTCCCGAACCACGTAAAAATAACTGTGCCTTTTAAATTCTGCAATTTACTTTCAGTTGTTTTTATTCTGCATCTATCATACTCATTCAAATCTGCATTCTTAATCAATCTCTAAATATTCGATTAAGTTTTCAAAAGGTTTTCTTAACAAGAGCACCGACTAAGTCCACCATTATTCCGCACACAGTACATTGTTGAAAATTAAGTTCACGCTTACTTTCAGCTTTGTATATCTCACTCGAGAGATCTTATCTGGATAGAACCTAAACGATTAGATAATCACTTTGTTCTATCAACTTGAGCAATCTGTATTTAAGAAAGCTCACATCTCTCTGATTGAAATAGTCAAGTAAACTGAAAAGGTTTGCATTTGGTGTATTCCCCCCCCATACACCAAACCTTGCTCTTTCGGGACCAACACAAATATTGAAGGGTAGCTAAGTGTATCTAATTGCAGGATCAGAAGACTGCAAGAAGGTACAAAATAGCAAAAGGAGCAATCTGGATAATAGATAGTGGCTGTTCAAAACACATGACGTGTGACAAGAACCTACTATCAGACTACATAGAGAAACCAGGACCTCATGTCACTTTTGGATGTAATTCAAAAGGATATACTAGAGGATATGGAAACATAAAAGTAGGCAAGACCACCATCACAAACGTATCATACGTTGAAGGACTTAGCCACAATCTATTCTCTGTAAGTTAGTTCTGTACCAATGGTAATCAGATTGTCTTTAATGCTAACAATTGTTTGGTTAAGAACAAGGAAGGAGATGAGATACTCCTTACCGGGAAATTGCAGGATAGATTATATATTGTGCAATGGAACAACCAGATAGAGACCTGTCTGGTCACTAAGACAGTTTCAGAAACTAGTTGGCTGTGGCATAAACGATTAAGCCATCTCAATTTCAAGTCAATCAATAAGATTGCACGAGAGAAACTAGTTGAAGGACTACCAGACCAAATATATGACAAGAATCACATGTGTGAAGCGTGTCAAGCAGGAAAGCAGACCAGATCATCTTTTTCAAGCAAATCTGCCCAGAGCTCAACCAGAATACTAGAATTACTACATTTAGACTTATTTGGTCCATTTAAACCATTAAGCCTAAATGGTAGGAAATATACTCTAGTCATCATTGATGATTATTCAAGATTTACTTGGGTAATATTCTTGTATAAGAAGAAAGAAACTCTGGAGAAGCTGCCAAATTTTCTCAACAAGATCACCAAGAAAAAGGAAGTTTCTGTTACCACCATCAAAACAGATCGTGGAACAGAATTTCTAAACCAGAAAGTTGAGGAATACTGCAACCAGATGGGAATCACTCACCAGACATCTGCTGCTAGAACTCCTCAACAGAATGGAGTAGTTGAGAGAAGAAACAGATCCTTAAAAGAAGCAGCTCGTACTATGCTCAATGCAACCAGATTGCCAAAGAAATTTTGGGCAGAAGCCATCTATACAGCGTGCTACACCCAGAACAGATCAGCTGTTACCATCAGACATGGGAAGACACCCTACGAGATATGGAACAATAGAAAACCCAGGATTCATTATTTTCGCTCATTTGGCTGTCTGTGTTACATTCACAATAATGGGAAATCTCAGTTGAAAACCTTTGATAGCAAAGCTGATCCAGGAATATTCTTAGGATATTCTGATGTGAGCAAAGCTTATAGGGTTTTTAACAAGAGGACTCACATTGTGGAAGTAACACCTCATATTGTCTTTGATGAATCTGTTATTAGTGACAGAGACCTAGATATTGATCAAACACAAGACCAGAACAAAAACCAGAAAGCAAAAGGGATTCTGTTAGAAGATATTCTAATCTGGAATACATCAGAAGAGAATGAAGTTGAAGTTCCAAACAGTGCTGAAGCAGTAAGCTTGCAGCAAGGGGGAACAGAACAGACAACCTTAACTACACCAGAAGACAATCAGCCTAAAGGAGAAGACAATTCTAATGAGCCAGAACCAGATCAACCCGAAGAATCAAGAGATTCAAATGGTTGGAATAATGATCAAGAAGAACCAGAAACTAAAAATCCTTTTCAAACTTCTCATCCAGAATTTGAGGACCCAACAAATGAACCAGAACCTGAGATATCAGAAGAGGAGATATCTAGCAGAAGGAAATGGATTCAAGAAAATCACCCTTCTGAACAGATTGTTGGGAACCCAACAGATAGAGTTAGAACCAGAAGAATGCATGGAGAAAGTGCACTTCTCAGTTGTTATTTATCACGTACTGAACCCTCTGACACTTATGAAGCACTTAGAGATGCAGACTGGGTCATAGCCATGCAAGAAGAACTCAATGAGTTCAAGAGAAACAAAGTCTGGTATATGGTAGACAGACCAAAACATCAAGGGGTGATAGGTGTAAAGTGGGTATTCAAAAACAAACGAGATGAGAATGGAGAAGTAGTCAGAAATAAGGCTAGACTTGTTGCAAAGGGATACAATCAACAGGAAGGTATTGACTTTGATGAGACCTTTGCACCAGTGGCCAGATTGGAAGCAATTAGGAAATTTTTAGCATTTTGTGCATACAAGAGATTCAAAGTATACCAGATGGATGTTAAAAGTGCTTTCCTTAATGGCATACTTGAAGAAGAAGTGTATGTTGAGCAACCACCTGGTTTTGAAGAAGAGAATCCTGACCAGAGAGTATATAGACTAGCCAAAGCTGTCTATGGATTGAAACAGGCACCCAGAGCGTGGTATGAAACATTATCCACATTCTTACTGGAATCAGGTTTTAGAAGAGGTTCTGTTGACAAGACACTATTTGTCATCAAAGTCAAAGAACATATTCTGTTGGTCCAGATATATGTCGATGACATAATCTTTGGATCACAGTCTCCCTATCTGTGTGACAAATTTGCAGAACTAATGAAGAACAAATACCAGATGTCCATGATGGGTGAGATGAATTTCTTTTTAGGTCTGCAGGTAAAACAATTACCAGATGGTATCTTTGTTAATCAAGCAAAGTACATCAACGATCTGCTAGTCAAGTTTGGAATGAAAGACAGCAGAGCAGTGAAAATTCATATGCAATCAAATGGAAAGATAGATCCAGACCCAGAAGGAAAACCAGCTAATATTACACAATATAGAGGAATTATTGGCTCTCTGCTATACCTTACAGCAAGCCGTCCAGATATCACATATGCAGTTGGAGTTTGCGCCAGATATCAAGCCAATCCTAAAGAATCACACATGGAAGCTGCCAAAAAGATACTTAGATATCTTAAAGGAACAGCTAACATCGGTCTCTGGTATCCACAAGATGATAACTTTGAGCTTACAGGCTATTCTGATTCAGATTATGCAGGATGCAAACTGGACAGAAAGTCTACCTCTGGGACGTGTCAATTCCTTGGAAACAAGTTGATATCTTGGTTTTCAAAGAAACAGACATCTGTTGCTACATCAACCACAGAAGCAGAATATATGGCTGCTGGAAGCTGTTGTGCACAGATACTGTGGTTGAAACAGCAACTAAGAGATTATGAGATTGATGTAAAGGAGATACCTATATTCTGTGACAGCTCAAGTGCTATAGCTATAACACAGAATCCAGTACTCCACACAAGATGCAAACATGTTGATGTAAGACATCATTTTATCAGAGATCATGTAGAGAGAAAGCACATCAAGATTGAGAAGATTCATACAGACATCCAACGTGCTGACATCTTAACTAAAGCATTACCAGAAGAAAGATTTAAGATGCTGTGTGGAAAACTTGGACTACTCAGTCTGGATGAAGAAGACCAGAAGGCTACCAGATAGTCAAGACCAGAAAGCTACCAGATAGCTAAATACCAGAAAGCTACCAGATAGCTAAATACCAGAAGGCTACCAGATAGTCACCAGAACGTTAACTACAAGAAAGACATAAAGTCCAGTTGAAATAAAATACACGTGGCATAACTTTCTCTATAAATTGACGAAAAAGCCATGTGAAAATTATTTCTTATATGCTAAGTCAAGGGGGAACTTTTAAGGAAATTGAAGCGTCGAGATAAAAGACGTCACTCTCCTAGGTTACAGAACTATAGAAGATATTTTTGTCCTAGATTTACTAAATCTCCTATTTTTGTGATGATTAGCACAACTTTGGGAACTGGGATCGAGGAAATCCCTGCAAGAAACAGGAAAAGGAAAGTTGCCAAAAGTAAAAGATACGCACACGCTCGCATATAGACCCTAGGATCTAGAGAGTCCATCTCACACGAGGAAAGGCGGCAAAACAATCTTAGAAGCGGGAAAATCTAAAAAGGGAGAAAATTTTCCAACTCTTCAAATTACTTACAGTTTTATTATCGTTTAATTATCTTTTGTTATATATATGCGATATCCTTCTCTAAACTGTTCACCTTCACTTTTATTGCACTGAGCACTTCTCCAAATTTTTAAGCACTTAAGATTTTCCCAAAACTTCTGCAAATCTCTTCTCTCAACATCTTTGCGTTTGACTATGGCACCTCAAACTTCTCTTTTTCTTCAACACGTTGCTGAGGTTCAGCGATTTCTTTCACCTGAACCGTATGCAGTTCTTGACACTCACGGATTTCGAAAACTTGAAGAAATCTTTGCAATGGTCAAACGCTGCAAAGGTTTTAAATTTATTCAGTTTTACCATATCTGCAGTATGCTTGAAATATTACTTGCTTATGAACTGTTCTGAATTTGTTCCACATAACTGTTCATACGACTCTGTTTATGCTAGATGCTCATATTGTTCATTTAAACTGATGTATATACATATGCATTTGTTTTATTCTTGTGAGAATAGGCTTCTGCAATATTGTAACTTCACATCCAAATATGTTCCTGGCAAAGCAAGTGGCTACCTTCTATCTGACATGGCAGAATGACAAGCATGGCTTTGAAGCCAATGTACTGATGCCAATTGGTGACAGAACAAGCAAGACACCGTATAATGTGATTAAAATGATCAATCAAACTTACAGGCTGAAAGATGAAGGTCTAGCTTTGGAAGATATCACAATGAAGCAATTACAAGAAGCTGTTGAGATCATGATGGTGATACCCATCTCTTATACTGGACGGATGTTCCAAAGATCCCTACTCCAACCAGGGTTCAAGCTACTCTTAGAAGTGGTTCAGAGGATCTTTCTCAACCACAGTGGCACTTATGATCAAGTCACACCTGAGAAATTCAGAATTCTCACAGCGGTTGTTCTCAACCTTCGAGTCAACTGGAGCAGAATCCTCTTTGAGCTGATGGCTAAAGAAGCAAAACTGGTGACTTACTCAAAGGATAGCAAGGGCAGAGGAACTTCAGTGGAAGTTCGAAGAAACCTTCGCCATTCCACCAAGATAAGTCTGATGATTGAGCGATTCTTCACCCAGAAAGTCTGGGAAGATGCAGTAGAATTCAACACTGGTCTTTCTATTCCCAAGGACCAGCACCAGCTGGAGATGTCTTTGGGACTCGCACCTCAATTTTTCAACAAGATCCCTGATGAAGTGCACCGTGTTGCTGCACTGGAAATGGGTAGTTCCAACCCTTCTTGGATGCCACCTACTAAAGGTGTGGAAAAGCAGAAGGGTAAGACCACCAAGGAGAAAGTGGTCAAAGAAAGAACAGCTCGAAAGCGAGGTAGTTCTGTTGAGACAGAAACATCTGCATCCCAACCCAAGCAGAAGAAGCGCAGACTACATAAGGTTCAAGAATCATCACCACCGCCAGCAGCAACAGCAGAACAATCGGATATACCAGAACAAGAAGTCGAAGTATCACACGAAGCAGCAGAACAAACAGAAAACCCAGCAGGTGATGTGGAACAAGAAACAAACCATCCTGCACATCAGGAGAAAGTCTTTTCTCCTGCCAGAACCCCTACACCCTCACCAAGCAGAATGGAACGAATCAGCGAGGATGAAGAAGAAGGCGAATCTGCTGATGAGGAGGAGGAGAGAAAACGCCAGGCAGAGAGTGTCATTCGCTTACTGGAAAATGAGGTAGAACACTCTGTACTCCAAGATTTTCCCAACATTCAACAACTTCCCGAGAGTTTGGAAGTTGCCAGGCGTGTCAAATTTTACTTGCTGGTCAAGGACAGCGAGTATTACATTTTTGATGCACTACTCCAGATCAAGTCAATTGATGAACTGAAGAAGGAAGAGGCCACACTTCTCAATCTACTCCAAGTCTCCACAGTTCATGAAGTGAGAACAGAATATCAACACCTTATCTCGGGCCTCATGAAGCAGGAGGCAGCAGCATTGAAAGTTGATCTATCAACAGCACAACCTGAGGTCCAGATACCAGAATCTGTTCCCAAGAAAACACACACCAGATACCTGAGGTCCACACACCATCAACCAGCACAGGGAGAAACTTCAACAAGACAGCCTCCCAAGAAAACACCCATCATTGACCTTGATTCTGGTGATGATGAACCAGTTGGCCAGCATATTGGCGGAGAGCCAAGCAATGAAATTTATACCCATGGCGCAGCACAGAAGTTGAAGAAACACGTCAACTTCTACATCATGGAAGAACTCTTGGAAAGAGAGCCCAAGACATTCAATAATTATCAACTGGATAATCTGATTACTCTTAGAGTTGAAGACACCATGACTGATGTCTGCAACTCCATACAAGAGAAGGCCACTCAGATCCTCTCTGACTTTAATCAGCATCAGAAGGATTATGTAAATGACATGGACAAGGACCTCAGAGGCAAACTCAGAAAAATTAGGGATGAACTGAATAAAAAGATGGATGATGATAGGGCAGCAACTGAAGCTAACCAGAACAAGATCAATCTCCGTCTAACTGGAATAGACGAAAAAGCAGAAAAGGCCACTGCCTTGCTTGCTGATTTGCTTGCCAAACAAGAAGACACAATTCACGCTGCAGTTGACAAGAAAGGAATTGCACTCGCTACTCAACTGAAGGAAGATACAAACCTAACCATCCATTCTCAATTTGCCACGTTTGAGAATGAGAAGTTTGTGGAGCTGATGCAGAAACATCAACTGGATGTGTTAAATCATCTTCTTTACCCAAACCCCGAAGAGTTTGAGCAACAGAACAATCGTCTTACTACTGTTGAGGAGCTTCAAGAGACGTACGACAGGACCTTGTCTACTATGAACAGCAGGTTAGAGCAAAAACTTGATGCCTCCAACCAGACCATCAATTTCCTGCTTGGATTCAAAGCAGAGGCTGAGGACAAGATGACGCACTTGAATGAAGAAATTGCTTCTATGCGCACACTCCTGGCTACCCTCTTTGATGATGTCAAAAAGGGGGAAATATCAGCCAGCAAGGAAGGCAAAGAAGGCATATGCAGCAAGGAAGTAACAGAAGCAACTAATACTGGAACAGAAGCAACAGAAACTGGAACAGAAACACCAGCATCAGCAGCCCAACACAGACCAACCACACCTCCCAGACCTGATCCTACCCTTCTGGGATCTGAACCTGCTCAACCAGCATTTCAGCTTCCCAGCGACAAAGGAAAGAAACCAATTGACGAGGGAGATCAAATAGCTGAGCTGCTGTTGTTCGGAGTGAGCATGGATCAAGCATGTGATCCAGTGTTCAGAGCACAATTCTACAAAGACCAGGCTGAGAGAGAGAGAAAGATTGCTGCACAGGAAGCCAAAGAAAAATCCTTTCAAACTCCTTTCTCCTCGCCTTCGTCTACAGATAGATCACAGCAACAGTCTTCCCAGTCAACCACTCAATCGAAGAAGAAAAAGAAGAAACCCTTCTCCTGGAACCTATCTTTGAAGACACAGACACCCAGAGATACATGGGTTCCAGAGGGAGATCAGAGTGATTGGGAAAAAGTGAAGCAAGGGTTTATCTTAAACAGATACTTTTTGAAGGAGCCTACATACTCTGAGTCTACACCAGATGAAGATTTCATTCGCTATCTGGAGAATTTCAGCGATCAAGACCTTATACAAAGAATCAAAACTGCAGCAACAGACGCCAAGGTCCAGATCAAGGCACCAGAGAAAGAATACATGATCTGCCCAACGATACCAGGCAGCAATCTTCCAGACAAGACCTACATATTAAACTACATCAATCAACTGGCAAAGATTAAAGGCTACAAAATCGACAATCATGATCCAAATTATGCCAGGGTGAGAGATGGTATCTATGAGAGCATCCAGCTAGTATCCGACGCACAGAGAGAAAAGATGAAGAAGGGCGGAGCAGCTAGATGGTTCTCTTAGATAGTTTTTATTTCTTATCTTCTGCTTTTGACTCTCTGCTATCTCTGCTGATCTTTTGTACTCGTCAATTCATACATCAATGAATATGGAGTTTTACTATCTTATATTGTTTTCTGTTATTTACCTTAAATAACAAAAAGCTAATCTCTCCAGAACATGATTCATACTTGATTAAGCTGACTAAGTGTGGTTTTGACATCATCAAAAAGGGGGAAATTGTTGGGAACCCCACAATATATTCTAAGTTTTGATGATGTTCACTCATACACACACTTGGCATTCTTCATGTTCTGTATCATTTCTGTTGATTCTTATTGACCAGATAGTCGAAACCAGTTCAACCAGAAAGATGGAATATGTCTCAGACAGAAAGCTGAAGCAAGACAGTCTTTAAAAGAAAGCTGAACCAGCAAGTCTTTAAAAGAAAGCTGAACCAGCAAGTCTTTAAAAGAAAGCTGAACCAGCAAGTCTCAAGACAGAAAATGCTAAACCAGAAAGACTCAAAACCAGCAAGTCTCAAGACAGAAAATGCTAAACCAGAAAGACTCAAAACCAGCAAGTCTCAAGACAGAAAATACTAAACCAGAAAGACTCAAAACCAGCAAGTCTCAAGACAGAATGCTAAACCAGAGAGTCTCAAACAGAAAATGAAGCTAGTCAACTTTAACAGAAAGTTGAACCAGAGAAGCTTCAGCCAGAAAGATGGAAAATGCCTCGAACAGAAAGTGGTTAACAAATGCTCTACCAGAAAGTACCTCAACCAGAAAGTGTCTAAGTCAATATTCAACCAGAAAGACACTAGACCAGAAAGGACACAACCAGAAGGTTAGAAGCAAACCAGAAAGAGCAGAACAAAACCTGTCGATAAAGCATTAAAGACTTTCCATTGAAGATTTGGAAATTGAATCACTGATTGACATGGAGAAGGAAAGCAATCACAGATGATCTGCTTACCAATCATAGAAGATTCAATCAACAACTCTACAAGGAAAGAAGAGATATAATTGATTGACAATCCACAAATCAAATCACGTCAATCAACAAACGGCTAGAATTTAAAATTCAGAGCCTATATATGTTTGAAGTTTCAAAGTCTGATAATATACGCAAGCGCTATACTGTAGAAACATTCTCAAGCATTCTATCTCCAAATCAGACAAAAGCTTCAAACCGTTCGTGATCGCAATCACACCTCGATTCAAGTCTGTCTTATCGAGAGAAGAAGGAGATCTTTACTAGCTAGTAGTTTTCTAGTGGATTAACGTGAAGATAACCCGTTTACAGTAGTTTTCTGTAAGTTGTAAAGGGACACGACCCTTATTCGTGCATAAGTTTCAATAAGGTTTGTACTTGGAACTTGTGGCTCGTTCTCAGCGAGGTTAAATAAGAAGAGTATCCTAGTAGTGGATATCTAATCCAGTTTGGATTAGACCGTGGACGTAGGGGGTTTCCCGAACCACGTAAAAATAACTGTGCCATTTAAATTCTGCATTTTATATTCAGTTGTTTTTATTCTGCATCTATCATACTCATTCAAATCTGCATTCTTAATCTATTTTCTAAATACTCGATTAAGTTTTCAAAAGATTTTCTTAACAAGAGCACTGATTAAGTCCACCATTATTCCGCACACAATACATTGCTGGAAATTAAGTTCACACTTACTTTCTGCCTTGTATATCTCACGTGAGGGATCTTACTTGGATAGAACTTAATTGATTAGAAAATCATATTGTTCTATCATCTAGAGCAATCTGTAATTCAGAAAGCTCACATCTCTCTGATTGAAATAGTCAAGTAAACTGAAAAGTTTGCATTTGGTGTATTCCCCCCCCCCATACACCAAACCTTGCTCTTTCGGGACCAACACTTCACTTCTTGACTTCTAAACTAATAATTTCCAACTTCTACATACTTAGCTAATTCAATCCCATAATCCCACATTAGCCCTCATATTCATTCTTTATCTTACCTACTTCATCAAATCTAGCAAATATAATCTCTATATATGAGATTCAATTATGCCCTTCTTCTTGAGAATTTAACATCTTAATGTAAGATTAAGTTTATCTTTAGTTTCTTGATTCAACTATGCTTAATGTAGCTCAATGAACTCTAATGAATCATCACTTAGACCAAATAGTCTTAACATATACTTAAACTCATAAACTCCATAATCAACTAAATTTTGAAAATTCATTTCCAATGCTTGGAAAATTCTAAATAAATTAATCTAAGCATTAATCATACCCATAAGCTCAAATATGATCTCAATTTAAACAAATAAAATCAAAATCTTATAGAATAAAATCCCCTAATTTTCGGTCACTACACCTCATTTAAGAAGTTTGGTTTTTGCTCTAATTTCTTACTCTAATCATGCTTAGTGGTGTCTAATGATACTTATCCATACTTAAATCAAGCAAATTTATGCTTATTCTATGAAATCAAATTAGGGTTTATGTAGAAGATTTAGGGGAAATCTAAATATTCATCATCTCTTATAATTCTTTCCAAGTCTTGATTAAATCATGATATTCTACCCCTTTCTTATCACATATGGGAGAATTAACACCATATCTCATAAGTTATGAAACACAACTTATCATAGATGAAAACATAAACTTTCTTCCATGTCTACAAACTAAAGAGGTAAAGATGATGAATAAATACCTCAAAGATGGCTTCTTCTTAAAATTTGAACTCAAAATTAGCTTAATAAATTGATTATGGAAGGAGAAAATTTTTGTCTATGGAGGTAGGGAAGTGATCGAAAGTTTGGAGGAAGAAGGAAGGTAGATGATGATGAAATATAATAAAATAAGTTTTCTTATACCTTAAGTTAAGATATTTTCTTAATTAATTAATTAAATAATCCTCTACATAACTCTAGGGGCTTCTAGAACGTCCCGACTCCTCGATTTTCGTGCTTCAAGATTTTAATGCTGGATGATTCATCTCGACATCTAGAATTCATTGGTTCAGACCATTCGTGATTTGGAGTTCATTTGAACAACTTATTCAAGTTTTAAAATACCGAATAAATCTAATTAAATAAATTCTTTCTAAAACGGTATTTTTCTAGTGAAATCTTCATAATAATCTCTTCTATATATATCATAAAATCGGGCATAATTTGTAGGTATTACTACAGCTGTTGAATTCTCAAACTGAGTTTTAACCGAAAACTTATTTAATTATTGCCGAAATTGCAATAATAAATTTTTATTCTTTATTTTATCTGTTTTCTAGCTTAATGAAATTTCTAATTCCATTTTTCTATTTTATCTAATAGATAAAAATTTTCTCTTCTGAGGGGTATGCTTCGTCTGAATTTATTTTATCTTAACTCCCTCTCTTTTATCGCTAATATGGGATTAATAAATCCCATTTTCTTTCTTAACAGAATAATCGTAATTCTTTCTTCTAAATCATATAATAAATTTCTCAAACTCTTCTTAATCTCATAAATATATTCTCTTAAGGATGCAAAGCCTTATTAATTCCACAATTAGCAGTTAAGTACTAATTAAAATTTTGAGGGTATTACATCTGATGACTTTAAGATTCTTCTCTCTTTGAGTGTATTTATCCTTTTTGAAGTCAGATATCTCTAGTAGGATTTCGGTAAACCTGGTCTTCATCTGGACAATGGATTCTCCAGGTCGCATCCTAAATTCATCAAATTTGTTGCAGGCCATTGAAAGTTTATTTTAAATCATGGCTTCTAATCCAAGACTGAGTTCTCGCAATGCTTCCCACATCTCTTTAGATGTATCCAAATCTTGAATTTTCGCCAAGTGAACTCCTTTGACTGTGCTCGAAATGATTCCTTTTGTGAAATCATCTAAGTTAGCTTCACGTCTTTCTTCAGAAGTGTACTTTCTAAGATCTTTAAGTACATGCTCTGTTACAACTCTTGTGTCACCTACACGAGTCTTTTCTTCATATATAGCCAGTGGACCTTCTTCTATCACTTTCCCACATCAAGCAGTGATGAGCTTTCAGACAAGTCTTGATTCTGAAACTCTATTATCTGTATCCTTGGATAGAGAACTCCTTGCAAGCCCTAATAACAGAAGATTCCATAGTGACAGATAATATACTCGTGAATGAAAATAGATTTTTCTAGATCATTTCAAGTTGACTACATAGGTGTTTAACCTTGTGAAACGAATACAATGGTCGGGTGAACCACTGCTCTGATAGCACTTGTTGGTCTACAAAGAGCAAGGTTTGATGTATGGGGGGGGGGGGGAATACACCAAATACAAACTTTTCAGATTACTTCGTAGATTAAATAGAGAGATTTAACTTTCTCGTTGGGAGTTAGCCTAGTTTGACAGATCATATTCACTCAGCAGGTTGACTTGATTTGTCCAAGTAATTTATCTCTTGTGAATTACGCAGAGCAGATAACAAGAGTGATCTTGTTATCTAACACTGTGTAGTGTGCGGAAGATGGTGGAGTTAATATGTTGCTCTTATTAGAAAACCTTTACAAACACTTAGTCGAATATATTAGGAGTTGATTAAAATAATGCAAGTTTGTGTGCAAGTGAAGGGTTAGTGAATAAAACAACTGAAAGATAAATATATAAAGTAAAGAACACAGTTGTTTTTACGTGATTCGGGAAACCCCCTACATCCATGATCCAATCAAACTAGATTGTATATCCACTACTAGGATAAACTCGCTTCTTTATACTCGTTGAGGACGAGCCACAAGTTTCAATCAAAACTAGAAAGAAACTTGTGCACGAATAGGGTCATGTCCCTTACAATTTGCAGATAAATTTGCTACAATACGTCCACGTTAATGCACTTAAAAAATTATTAAGCTAGCGAAGATATCAACTCTCTTTCTCGATAAGACAGACTTGAATCGAGGTTGGTGTGATTATGTTCACGAATGGATTTGAACAAATCTAGAATAAGAAATCTTCTCATTGAGTGCTTCAATGGTTGAGTAGATTTCTGGGTCAGCTTGGTATGATCACGCATATGTTCTTGTTGTATCTCTTCAGATTTTGTTCGCAACATTTATAGACACATAATTCGAATTCTAACCGTTGGGTTGATTGGCGTGAACTAAATGTTGATTGTCAATCATTAATCTTGAATCCCTAATTTATCTTCTTTCCATATAGATAAAGATCAGACGAGATCTTCTTGATTATGGAAACAGATGGCTGATTGATCTCTTTCCTTCTTCAAGCTCTCTAAGTTTATCGGGTGACGCATTGTATACCCAGATGACTTTGAGAATATCAGATGACTATGCAAAGCTTCAGATGATGCATTATATATCTGAAGATTACATAATCTCCAATTAAGTGATCTGTAAGGGAAAAGTTCACTCTCCACACTAGTCAAGTCAGTTCAGGTTCACTACCAGTGATGTGGTTTGGTCCAGGGTTTCTCCATAATATGCTAAGAACAGCTGGGTGTGGAACAAGTTTGGTCTAGATTGAGTGACCTTCAGGTTTTCTGTTTGCATCAGGTTCGCTGGTCTGCTTCCAAGAACATAAGACTATCTAAACCAGATGACTTCCTATAGGATAGAACACTTAACGCTTTTGAGTCCTTTACATGTTAGTCATCAGCTAACGTGGTCTAAGAGATTGGTTTACTACAGATAAGGCTTTATAATTTAGTCTTCTGTTTACAACATATCAACTCTAAAATAAAAGACAGGCTTGCTCCATATCAGGTTCACTTATGAATTAAGTGATCTCCCTGTTACACTTTGAGCAGGCTAGGTCTAACAAGCAAGACATAAAAATAAATCTAAGTGTTGTTTCGAAAGAACATCATCAAAACATAATATTGTGAGGGTTCCCAACACAAGCTGGTACTTCCATATGAGAATCGCCTCAGATTTGTCTCTGGCAAGATATCTACCAAGTGGAGAGGAACATACATGGTCTGGGAGCATTACCCTAATGGCTACGCAGACATTAAGGATCTCAAGACCAAGACAATTTTCAAAGTCAGTGGAAATAGGCTCAAGACCTATTATGGATATCGTCTTGGAAAGGAAGTCACAGACTTTGCTCCAGAAGGTCCCACTAAAGAAGCTTGATCAAGAAGTAGCACTACATCGATGCCAACAATGTTAAATCAAGGCGATGGCCAGAAGGCAACCTGATATTTTTATTGCTTTTCGTTTTTCATATTTTTAGTTTTTATTTCGTTTTATTTTTTGTGTGTTTTATTTTAGCATTTTAGGCCAGGAGCCCAATTGACCCATTCTAGTACTTTGCCTCAAGCAAAGTGTGTGAGTAGAGGGAAAGAAAGCTCCTAGATTTTTTTCTTGTGCAGAGAATCGTCGAGAAGCGAGAAGGCAGAGCGCCGCGGGAGGCTGTTACGCTGAAAAGTAACAGTCATCCCACGTCAGCGCGTCAGTCGGGGCAATCAAGTGCATGCCACCTGCATGCCTACCACCTATAACCGCATATACCCACTCTCTCCCCTTCCAGACGTTACAACGACCCCTCCCACCTTCACCTCTACAACTTCAAACACACTTTAACCCCATAACTCCCTCATTACGCTCATTCACTCCATCAATCTCTCACCTTCAGCATAACCACCACCAACAAACCCTCGACAATCGTAATAACCACCATTATCACCACCTCCAACCCTTTCTTCTCCAACCACCCCACTCTCTCCACCAATCATCTTGCATGGTACTTACCCACTCGAAAAACAAGCTTAGGAAAACTGCAACTAACGGTTTTGTAGATTTAACCCTCAACGAAGAACCCAAAATAACCATGGTACGTAAGAAAATTCCAGCTAAGAAAAAGGGAGAAACCAGTAGCCAACCCTCATCCACAGCCACTGAAACCCAACCACCACCTACAAACATCACCCCAGAAACCACCATGTAGACACCCAAGATACCAGCCATAGAAGCCACACAAACAACCACTGTCGAGGCAGAGCAAACCAACCCACCACCCAAACAAACTGCGGTAGCAGAGGAAGAAGAAGTAGAGGTTGAGGAAGAAGACGAAGAGGAGGAGGAAGCATCGGAGCAAGAGAAAGCATAAGATATGGAGGTCGATCAACCGAAAGAGGAAAGTCAAAAAGGGAGCTCGAGCAAGGCTATAGAGGAGGAGGTAGAGGAGATATCATCCTAGGAGAAAACCCCATGCAAGCACCGGTTCAAGACTGTCTTGAAGAAGGAGAAGACTACCCCTGTGAGGAAGATGAGGGTCAAAACTACTGAGGCCAGGAAAACTAAAATGGATGGGAGAGAAATCGTGGTCCCCAAGACCATCAATTTCGAGGTGTTGAAGCAGTTTGGCGTGGAATAGCAAGTCCGAGAAAGGTTCAGAGAAATAGGTTAGGAAAAGTTCCTTGACTGGGAAACCACAACATATGGTGACTTGGTCAGGGATTTTTTCGGGAGCGTCAAGGTGGAAGTGAAGATGCGAGGAATCCCCAGTGTAATGGAGTTTTCACTCACGGGCAAGCAGCAGAAGGTGGCAGTTGAAGACTTGGATGTAATTCTGGGCATGATTGATTTTAGGGAAAAGTTTAATTCGGAGTACAAGACAGCAATTAAGGTAGCCCCCAATGCACCCAATGAGCATTGGAACCGCATGTGGGAAGGCCTTTCCAGGACAAAGAACTTTAAGGGGAGCGAGTCGAAGGCATCTGCCTTGGTGGACCCGGCGATCAAGATGTGTCATCGCATCTTGGCCATCAACTTCTTTGACAAGAAGGACAATAGTAACACCGTGTCCCAGAATGAGCTGGTTATACTCTGGGCCATGAAGAAAAAGCAAAGGCTCAACTTTTCCTCGTTCGTAGAAAATCACATCCGCAACATCTTGCCCAAGCCCCAGTAGACACTCTCTTTATCCCACCTGCCTACATTGATCGGGAAGCAGTTTGGGTTGATCAAGCTAGACTATGAAGGATTCCTGGAGCGAGAGGACCACTTCGACATGGCTACCATAACCCACATGTTTACCATTGAGGAGAACCTTGAAGGAGAACCCCACATAGTTGATGAACCTATTGAGAAGCCGTCGGTGTACCCCACGAAGAGCACAATGAAAGCAGCAAGATCCCCCTTGTCCGACCCGCCGACAGATGAATTAGCCACCTATCTCATCCGTATCGACAAGACAGTGAAAAAAATGCAGGAGGCCCAGCTAGCCTACTTTGAGCACGTAGGTTTCAGGGATCCCCCAACTCACCATTGAGTCAGTCCTCCCTTTGTTTTTATTTTTTAGGTTTTAAGATTTTATTTTATTTTTTCTTGTTTTTCTGTTTTTTGTTCTGTTTTAGTTAGAATCTTGACTAGGGAGCCTTGACTGCTCTAGCACTTTGCCTTGAGCAAAGTGTGTGAGTGGGAAGGGCTCCCACGTCTATTTAGGTTAGAGAGTCAGTTTTTTATTGCTTTCTATATAGAGTTTGTTTTTATTTAGAGTCTTGTCAACATGCTGCATGTATATGTGTCTTGAGCATGATAGGCGTAGGAGTTTTGATGTGTAGGTCAAGCATGTTCTAGGATAGTCTGGTATGACGGAAATATGGTCAAGTGAGCATGTATACCCTGTGAGATTTTTGAGCCTGAAATGCTATATACACTTGCTTAGCATGATACTTTTATGTGTTTGTATACAACTGTTTGGCTTGATTAGTTCTAGAACTTGTATGTTTTCTTGGTCAAGACCCTGCAGCCCTGGTCAAGTCTTTAGATGATTATGCACTTTTTGTTCATAAGCCCAGAGCTTAAATTTCCTACCATCATTCATATTCCATTGCTAGCCAATTTTTGAGCCTTAATATTTCTTTCGCCTCAGGATGAACATAGGGCAGAAAGAAAAACCCATGGAGCAAGGAGAAAGGGCAAGACACACACCCCCCGAATGGTTGCCCTGGCTTCCAACCGGCCCGAAAACCAAAAATCCAAAAAAATCCAAAAATAAATAAAACACGGGGGGAGTCTAGAAAAAAGAAAGGGGTAGAAAAATTACAAAAATTCCAAAAAAATATACACCCCATAAATAAGTGTGCTAGGGCTCGGGAGAAGTCAAAGTGTGCTCTCTAGTCAAGGAATTGCCCAAGACTATTGTTCATTGACCAGGCCTATGGGTGGAGACATGAAGAAGGCAAGCAAGCCTATGGGACTATATTGATCAAGCAATTGCCGAGTGTAAACACTTAACCCCCAAACACAAAGTGCTGAGCGGGTGAGAGACATCTCTATGCTCACTTGACCGTTTGATAACATTGCATGATTTATGCTCTAACGCCTATCTGTCTTGACTGTTTTTGATATATGTATGTTGGTGTACTGGCAGTTTGAGTCTTTTATTTTCCTCTTCTTTTTGGGCAAGTCATACTTACACGCTTGAGGAAAATCGTGCTTAAAGTGTGTGAATGTGACGAGCCCATTTTTTGTGCACTTTTTGTGTCTTGTTTTATGTCTAAATCGAGTCATGTTCCTTTGTTTGTATCATGTTTCGTGTAAGGGAGGACACGAGTCTGGGTTGGTGTTGGTCCCGAAAGTGCAAGATTTGGTGTATGGGGGGGGGTGGGGAAATACACCAAATATAAACTTTTAAGTTAACTTGACTAATATCTCAGAGAGATTAAGCTTTCACGAAGGGAAATTGCTTAGGTATGACAGACCATATCGATGACTAGATCGATACTCAATCTTTCCAGATTAACTCTCTCTTTGTGATTAACACTTAGTAGATATTAAGAGTGATCTTGTTATCCAACAGAGCGTTGTGTGCGCAATATGGTAAACTTAGTCTGTGCTCTTAATTAGAAAACCTTTGAAAATCTTAACCAAGTCGTTTACCAGATTGATTAAGTATGCAGTTTGAGTGAACGTGCTGGTTAGTGAATAAAACAACCGAAAGTAAAGATGCGTAAAGTAAATAACACAGTTGTTTTACGTGGTTCGAAAAACCCCCTACATCCACGGCCCAATCCAAACTGGATTAGATATCCACTACTAGGATACTCTCTTCTTTATACTCGCTGGAACGAGCCACAAGTTTCAAACACAATTTGGTTGAAACTTATGCACGAATAAGGGTTGTGTCCCTTTAAAACTTACAGTATACAACTGCAATAAGATATCTTCACGTTAATCCACTAGAAAACTAATAGCTAGCGAAGCTAGCTTCCTTCTTCTTCTCGATAAGACAGACTTGAATCGAGTGGTGTGATTTCGATCACGAACGGCTTTGAACACAATCTGGTATGTAGAAATCTTCTTAAATGAATACTTCGTAGAGTGAGTAGATTTCTGAGCAGAGTAACAGCTTGATAGCCATTAATAATCTTGAAGTATCCTTGCTCTTCCAGTCTTGGTTCCAAGCTTTTATAGGTATAGAATTTGAAATTCTAACCGTTGGTCTTGTTTGATTTCATTATCAATCAAGAGATGTGAATCCTAGATTTATCTCTTCTTGTCGTGTGAGAAAGGTGGACCAAATCTTTGAATTTATGGAAAGTAGATCGTGATTGATACTTCTATCCTTCTTTGCGCAGTGATTGATTTTCCTTCCAATCTTGATCTCTAATTGATATACTTTACATCTTCGAGAGATCTGCTGATGTGGCAAGTGATTTGGTATTTTCCTGAGTATATCTAGACAATTAAATCGTATGTCAGATAACTAGGTTGATCTGGTTCTGGCTCACTCCATAGGGCATGATCTGGTTGGGCAGATTGACATTGATCTGTTCAAAGTCAAACTTGTTCCAGAAATGCTCCAAATCATGATTGTAATCTCTGTGAATGATTTCTCAGCAACCAGATCGAGGGGCCATCGATCAGATCATCTGCTTGCTTTGTAGGCTCCTGCTGATCTAGTTTTTCGAACAGAACGAAAGTTAACAGAATGACTTCTATATGATTTAATCCTTTACATTCTAAGTCATCCACTAATTTGGTCTAAAGATATGTTCTCTATCAGATTCACTTTATGACCTAGTGATCTAGTACAGGTAGAACACATTACAGCTTAGCAAATATATATAAATCTATGTGTGTTTCGAGAGAACATCATCAAAACTAAATTTGCGTGGGGTTCCCAACAATTTCTCCCTTTTTGATGATGTCGAAACCAAACTTTACTAATAACCCTAATAACCAGAGGGGTTAAGAGAACGTTATTAAATTATAACGAACATAGTCAATAATTTGGTTCTAGACAATGAGACTTTGTCATCAGATGACCCACATATATATATAAATCAATATAAATGTGGATTACAAAGAGTGTTCAAAACCAACAAGAATAAGAAACATCAGATAGTAAAGATAAAAGAGTTCTAAGTAAACTATCTGTCAGCCTCTCCTTTCTTCATTTTCTCACGCTGCGCATCAGAGGTAAGCTGGACACTCTCATAAATACCATCCCTCACTCTTGCGTAGTTCAGGTCATGGTTATCAATCTTGTAACCCTTGATCTTGGCTACTTGATTAATATAATTGAGGATGTATGTCTTGTCAAGAATGCTGCTTCCAAGGATCGTAGGGCGGACCATGTACTCCCTTGCGTGTGCATTAATCTGGAATTTAACCTTCTCGGCTGCCAATCTGATCCTTTGGACTAGCTCCTTGTCTACAAAGTTCTCCATGAAGCGCTGGAAATCTTCATCTGCTGTTGACTCGTAGTAAGTGGGTTATTTCATAAAATATCTGTTCATTATGAACCCTTACTTTAGGGACTCCCACTCCTTCTGGTCAACTTCTGGTACCCATTTGTCCATGGGCATCTTTTTCTGCATTGAAAGATTCCAAGCGGTGAAAGGTTTCTTTTTCTTCTTCTTGGACTAGGCAATGGCTTGAGATGATTGTTGAGAACGTTCTGATGAAGGTGGAGAGAAGGGTGTTTGATAGGATTTCTCTCTGGCCTCCTTCTCCGCCAGCTTCTGCTCTTGCTCAGCCTGGTCTCTATAAAACTGTGCCCGAAAGACTGGATCACAGGCTTGCTCTCGACTTCTACCAAATAGTAGTAACTCAACGATCTGGTCACCTTCGTCAGCCATTGGTTTCTTTCCATTGTCCTGTGCTGCTGGCTGCTGTTGTTATTGATCTGGTTCAATCGTTGGATTAGCCCTTGGTGGAGTGTATGGCTTCTCCGTGATTGGTTGATCTGGTTCAGCACTTTTATCTCCTTCTCTATCTCTTTCTGGACCTTGATCTGGTCCAGCCTTATCTGCTCCATCTTTTCCTTTGCCATCTCCTCCTTTGCCTTTAGCAGATCTTTTCACTTTTTCGACATCATCAAATATTGTCTTGATGAGCGTGAGGAGGGAATCGATCTCTGATTTCATATCTTCTAACCTTTGCTCAGCATCTGCCTTGAAGTTAAGCAAGAAGTTGACGTTTTGGTTAGTGGCATCAAGCTTATTCTCCAAGCAACTGTTCATCGTTGAGAGGGTGGCATCATAGGTGTTCTGGAGGTAGTCCACCTTAGTCAATCTGGTGTTCTGATGTTCACACTCGGTTGGGTTGGGGTAGAGTAGATCATTCAGAACTTTCACTTGATTAACTTTCATGATATCCACAAACTTCTCCTTTTCAAAGGCAGCAAGTTGGGCATGAATCTCCATAGTGGTGGCCTCCTTAACCTCAGCAGTGATGACAGCAGATTGAGTTTTGACTGCGTTATCAATCCTCTCATTTTCCTTGGCTAACATATCTATGACCAAAGCATGGACAGTCTGGACTTGCTTTTCCACAGACTCCAGCTTCTGGTCTGACTTCTCTCTTGCTGCTTCAGTAGCCTCCCTATCAACGTCCATCTTCTTGTTAAGCTCTTTGGCTTTATCTCTTAACTTGCGGCGCAGATCGATATCCATGTCATTCACATAGTCCTTCTGATACTGATTGAAATCAGCAAGGACTTGTGTAGCCTTCTCTTGAATGGAATTGCATGTGGTGGTCAGGTGATCTTGTATCTTTATTGTAATCAAGACATCAACCTGCAGGTTGTTGAATGATTTGTGCTTGTGCAACAAACGAGATGTGCTTGTTCAAAGTTGCAGCAGCGCCTGGCGTGTAAATTTCATTTTTAGGCTCTCCGCCAATGACTTGGCCTGTTGGTTCCTCCTCAACCGGATCCAGATTGATGATGGGGGTTTTTCTCTTTCTTCTCTTTGGCTTCTTAGCATCTGGTGTTGGTTGTTTTGTTGCTTTAGTTTGTGTTGTTGTTGCTGGTGTTGGTGGTGTTGTGGGTTGGACTTGATCTGCAGTGGCATATGTGCTGGGCATCTCAGTCTGGTCAACTCCTTGACCTGCCATGTCCACATCTGGATCAACTTTTGCATCTGATCCCACAACACTTGCATAAAAATCAATTCTATCAACATAGAAGGATTTGAGATCAATTTTCAGCAATCTGTCCTCATGCTTCATTATGGCTAGTATCATCTGGTGGAATTCAGCTCTTACTTCTCCAACTGTGTTAGCTTGGAGTAGACTCAGTAGAGTAGCCTCTTCCTAATTCAACTCCTCCATCGATCTGGTTTGAAGTAAGGTGTCAAAAATGTAATACTCTCTGTCCTTGACCAGCAAGTATAGCTTGACTCTTTTGGCTGCTCCATAGCTCTCACGGAGCAGATTGATTCCTGGAAAATCATTGAGCACAGAGTAATCAGCCTCATTCTCCAACAGATGAATCATTTCTGCTGCCTGCTTCCTCTTTGCTTCTTCTTCATCCACCTCTTCTTCATCTTCCTCCTCCTCACTGATCATTTGCATACGATCTGGTGAGGGAGTAGCTGTTCTGGCAGGAGAAAAGTCTTTGCCCTGGTTGGGGGTCAAAGCTAGACTCTGATTCCACAAATTTTGGTTCCTCTGGTGCAAGATGAAGTTCCTCTGTTTGTTGTGGAATTGAGCTTTCTGGTTGAGGAGTTTCCTTAGGTTGGTGAGTTGTTGTCTCTGGTTGGAACTCACAGCAGGTGGTGGTGTAATATCCCGCTAATTTCTAAATTATACTTTTAAGTGTTCTAACTATTAAGGGACCTAGGTATGATGAAATAAGAATTTTAGGAAAAAACTATAGCCTGTTAGGACCTACCATGTTAATTTGGCAGACCGGGAAAGTATATACATATTATACTCCTTGCATAGAGTTTTTCAAAAGAAAAATATTGGCACTGAGTTTGCCCAAAAAGGAGTTCATATGTAGTCGCTACGTATTTTAAAGTTAATGTATTTTATTCGAAAAAAAACGAGCTTTTTCATGCATGATTGAAAGTATAGTAATATTATAGTCATTGTTTAGAGTTTTTAAAATGAAAAATATTGACGTTAAGTTTGCTCGAAAGGAGATTGTATGTAGAAGTTAGGAATTTTCAAAGTTTTAAGCATTTAATAATAATATAATATTATTATATTAATATAATATATTAAAAAAAAGATTTTTCTTCTATAAATAGGGGGAGGAGTCGTGACTTCCTCCCCGCACTTTTCACTTACAGAAACAGCGTCCCCGCCCCCTCCTTTCCTCTTCTTTTTCATTTTACTCTCGCCGCCATTGTTGAAGCTACCAAGCTTTCGGAGCTTCAGTTCGAGATCAAGTGGAGTTTGTCAAGTACGCCGGGAAAAGAAAATGGAAGATCAGGAACTCAATGAAGGTGGCTCAGCTGCCGTTGAGTGACCGTAGCGATCTTGCCGTCGCCGTAATTTTATCGTAACTTCACCTCTCGTTTTCTTCTTCGTTTCACGTCCTTTTTCGAAACGGTTTTCTCCTATGCATATATCTCATTACATAGAACTCGAGTATCGAATGAAGTTCGGGACGATGATGGCCGGAAGTGGCCCGAAGGGACCACGACCGACCACCACCGCCTCCAATGTCGGGGTCCCGATGGAGTCCAAAGACTCCAATTCGGGGGTCGTCCGTTTATCGGACGGCTGGGATCCCTTAAAGTTTTGTGTTCACGGTCATGCATTCTACATATCGGCATGATCATATTGTGATTTCGTCTACGTAAAAATTATGCATGCATTATATATATATATAATACTATTTTTATATTTTTCTAAAGGAAATTTATTCATCGGTTACCCTTTTTTGGTGAAATTTATAGTGCATGTAAGGAAAAAAATATAGGATTTTTCAAAAGAAACTGTACTAAATTTCATCGAACGGTTTTTCTTAAAATCGAGAAAAGGCGACGTTACTTCTAAGTGAGGTAAAAATGAAGTTGCATGCATGCATGATTTCTTTGCATATTTCACTAAAGAATATTGCACTGATTATTTTTTCCTTCTTGGCCAAAGTCATTTGAAATCCCGGTTGCTGCCAAATTAATTTATTACGTGATAAAAAGAATAATATTAAGCCTAAAAATTTAGTACTACTTATCTATAGTTCCTTTTTGGAAATTAAAGCCAAAATATATTCCCTATGACTAACAGGTACCTAGCACTGAAATTTGAGCTTATAAGGATTTACGGTTTTCCCGTAATCGAGGAATATCATCGGTGAAAGGTTGGGGATATATACGAGGATTTTGAGTTATTAAGCTCTTTTCGTTAAATTAAAAATGCATGAATCTCTGTTAAAATGTTTTTTACGAAGCTATCGACTGTTTAATGCTCTTATCGACCGTTGGGGGTTCTTATTCGGCCTAACACATCGATTTAAGGACTGTGATCACTTAGTCTCTACTGTGGTGGGTTGATCACCATTGGGTTTTGACTCATGTTATGTTAGGGTGTACGGTTCGCCGAGCCCTATTTGACTGAATGTTTAGAATTCGTCGGTGGTAAAAGGCCCGGGACATAACCTATATAAGAGTAACGTCATGTCGCGTCATGTTTAATTTATGCACAAATGTTTTGCTTACTTAGAAGTTATTTTTATTTTAAAACCTTCTAAGGTAAGTATACTGAACAAAGACTATGTTTTTTCGTTTTATGAAAAATCCAACTGAGTGCACTAGTACTCACCCACGTTTTACAAAAAATTTCATAGGCTAAGGAAGCAGCATGATGTGTGCGGCTGAGGAATGGTGTTATTGGGCTGACGATTGCTTCATCACGAGAACGGTTTACCGTTCTATACATAAGAATTTTCGCTGCCATGCTCAAGTATGTTATGATATTTATTAAATAACATGTCAGAATTTGAAGATTCTACAACATGCCATGTGGACATTAATTTTTCAATAAAGATTACTTAGTCAAGGGGGAATTCAGAAATGTGTATCGTGTTTCTAACCTAATTACCGCCCTAACTATAGTCTATAAAGTATATTTTCTGACATAGATTTGCTAAATCTTCCATGATTGTGATGATTAGTATAGTTTTGGGAACTGTGATCGAGGAATATCCTTGCCATACGAGGAATAGGAAAATTGTAGTGGTTAGAAACATTTACACGCTCCATCCTATAACCCTAGGATCCAGCGCGTGCATCTGACGCTAAGAGAGACGGCAAAACAAAAGCTGAAGCGGGAAAATCTAAAAAGGGAGACTTTCATCCAAACCTTAAACTTCTTATCTCTTTCATCTTAGCCGTGGAATTATTTCCTATATATATGTGTTGTACGTGCATTTGACTATTTAGCTTACACTTTCAACTCACTGCGCAATACTCTTCTCTAAGCACTTACGCATTCTCTGTTTTCTCAACTGTTTTCGAAGCTTTTCAAAACCTCAACTACTTTTAAAATGGCACCTCAATCATCAATGTTTTTGCAACACGTTTCCGCGGTTCAGAAATTTCTTTTTCCTGAACCATATGTTGTCTATAAAACCCATGGCTTTCGTAAACTGGAAGAAATTTTCAACATCGTTAAATGCTGCAAAGGTTTATCATCGGTCATTTGTTCTTAAACTGTTAACGCATGCTTTTTATAGAAAATTTCTCTGTGAGATCATTTTCTAGAAACATGGTTAAATCTGTATTTTGATACTATATGGTTACATGTTGTTTTCTGGACAACTAGTCATATATGTTCTTTATGTTCATTCTTTCTATATGTGATATGGGATATATGTTGCTATTATATCTGGTAATTATATGTTATTCACTACTGGACTCCTATATTTGTAGGATTCCACAATATAGTAACTGCTCATCCCACGATGTACCTAGCCAAACAGGCTGCTACATTCTACCTTACATGGAACGATGAAAAGGACGGCCTAGAAGCAAATGATTTGATGCCTATTGGAGATAGGACAAGCAAAACAACTTATGATGTGATTGCCATTATCAGCCAGGCATACCGATTGAAAGATGAAAGGATGACTCTTGATGATATCACTATGGAACAGCTTTAAGATGCGGTGGAGAAAGTGATGGTGATTCCTATTGCTTACATAGGAAGAATGTTCTAGAGGGCACTACTCCAACCAAACTACAAACTGGTCTTCGAGTTTGTGCAGCGCATCTTCATGACGCACAGTGGATCATATGATCAAGTCACCCCGAAGAAATTCATAATTTTGACAACAGTAGTTCTGAATTTGAAAGTTAACTGGAGTAGAATTCTCTTCGATTTGCTGGCCAAAGAAGCTCGTCTAGTGAAGTGGAATAGAGATGCCAAGGGTAATGCTGTGTCCGTGGAAGTCAAAAGAAATCTAAGACACTCCACCAAAATCAGCTACATGGTGGAGAAGTTCTTTAAACAACAAGTATGGGAACATGCTGTGGAGTTCAACTCCAAGCTCACCATCCCTAGGGACCAACACCAGATTGAGATGTCCTTGGGAATTACTCCAGCCTTATTCAACAAGGCCACTGATGACGTACACCATGCTGCACTGCTAGAGATGGGTATTTCCAACCCTATCTGGATACCACCTACTAGAGGGACAGAGAAGAAAGAGATGGAACCAAAGGAGAAGGTGCAGAAAGAAAAAGCCCAACATAAGCCACCTGCCAAGAGGGCAAGCTCTATCGATACTGACACATCTACTAAAACTCACCAACCCAAGCAAAAGAGGAGAAAGATGAGGAAAGTACATGTGTCACCACCACCCACTGAAGAGGCACAACCAGAAACTGCTTCACACCAGCCAGAACAGGACATACCAAAAGAAGCAGAGGAAGCTCAACAACCTGCAAGCTCCATTCCTCCCCAACCAGAGGAACCACAATTTGTGGAACCCGAGTCAAGATTTGACCCCAATCAGGGTAAAGACTTCTCTCCAGCTCGAACTGCTACTCCCTCACCAGACCATATGCAGAGAATAAGTGAGGAGGATGAAGAAGAGGATGAAGAGATCGATGAGGATAAAGAGAAGAGGAAACAAGCTACTGTTGTTATTCAACTACTAGAGAATGAAGCACACCACTCTGTGCGTAAAGACTTTCCAGGCATTCATTTGTTGCCTGAATGCCTTGGTACAGCACAGAGAGTCAAATTTTATTTGCTGGTCAAGGACAGCGAACTACATGTTTGATGCCCTCCTTCAAACCTGATCGATGGAGGAATTGAAGAAAGAGGAGGCCACTTTGCTAAGCTTACTGCAAGCCAGTTCTGTTAGTGAAGTCAGAACATAATACCACCATCTCATCCTGGCACTAATGAAACATGAAGCCAGGCTACTGCAAATCGACCTTAAATCCTTCTATGCTGATAGAATGGATTTTTACTCAAGTGTCAAAGGATCAGATGATGATGCTGATCCAGATGTGGACATGGGAGGTCAAGGAGGTGACCAGACTGAGAAACCCATCACATCTGGCGCAGAAAGTCATCCAGAGGAAGCAGCCACCACACAACCCACTCAAGAAGGAGAGAAACCCAAGAAGAAGAAGAAAACTCCCATCATCCATCTGGAGTCTACTGATGATGAACCAGTAGGTCAATCCATAGAAGGGGAACCCACAAATGAGATTTACACTCGTGGAGTTGCCCAGAAGCTGAAGAAGGATGTTAGATTCTATCAACTGCAGGAAATATTGGAGAGGGAGACCAAGACATTCAATAACTACCAGATCAACAACTTGATCACTCTCAGAGTTGAAGATCACATGATTGACACTTACAATGTCATACAAGAGAAGGCCACTCAAATCCTTGTTGATTTCAATCAACACCAGAAGGATTACGTCAAAGACATGGATAAAGATCTGCGCCGTAAACTGCAAGATCTAAACAAAGAACTTAACAAGAAAATGGATGACGATCGAGAGGCAGCTGAAGCAGCAAGAGAGAAGCTTGATCTAAGGGTAGAGTCCTTTGAGAGACAAACCTAGAACGTTAAAACTCTGGTCACAGACATGCTTGCCAAGGAGAAAGAGCACATAGATGAAGCTGTGAGAGTCAAGCTGCTGCGATTACAGCTGATGTGAAGGAGGTCACAGCCATGGATATACATGCCCAACTTGCTGCCTTTGAGAAGGAGAAGTTTGTGGACCACATGATAGCCAATCAAGTCAGCGTGCTAGATGCTCTACTCTACCCAAACTCTACAGAGTATGAGCACTAGAACACAAGATTGACTAATGTGGAAGACCTCTAGCACACCTATGATGCCACTGTCTCCACGATGAATAGCCGCCTAGAGAAGAAGCTCGATGCAACAGATCAGACGGTTAACTTGCTGCTAAGCTTCAAGGAAGATGCAGAACACAAGATGGAGGACATGAAGGCAGATATTACCTCCCTTCGTACACTCATCAAATCTATTTTTGATGATGTCGTAAAGCGGGAAAGGTCAAAATATGGCAAATATGGAGAAGGCAAAGGAAAAGGAAAAGATACAACAGATTAAGGTGAACTAGATCAAAGTCCACCAAAGAATCCCAACAAGAAACTGCACCTGCTCAACCAACCAAGGAGAGGCCCACAACGCCACCTAGGGCAGATCCTCAGTTGAACCAGAGCAAAGCCATCAAAAGCCCCAACAACAAGCAGTCCATGACAAGGGCAAGAAACCCATAGACGAGGGAGCCCAGATTGCTAAACTGCTCCTATTTGGAGTAAGCAGTGAACAAGCTTGTGACCCTATCTTTCGGAAACAATCATAAATAATCTTATATAAAAAATAGATAAATATGGTTAATATTAGATGGATATGCGGATTTTTTACGGGTATTTCATGGGTATTTCGTGGGTACATTTTTGCGGGTATGTGGATTTCGCGGGTATGAATAGTTAATATCCATACACATACCCACGAACTAAATGAATACTAAATTCTACCCACAAACCTACCCATGGATATCTGATGTCTCTCGAACCCACACCTATTAGGGTCGGGTACCCATAGATAAATTGCCATCTCTAGACAAGATAAAGGGCTACAAGATTGATAATCATGATCCAAATTACGCCAGAGTAAGGGACGGGATCTATGAGAGTATCCAGCTTACCTCCGATGCTCAACGCGAGAAGATGAAGAAGGGAGGTGCTGGCAGATGGTTCTCTTAAAATGTTCTATCTTTTATCCATCTGTTGTTCTTATTTTTGACATCTATCTTGTAATCCACCAGTTCTCAAACTATTATATATACATGTGCGTTTTCTGAAGACAAAATCTCATTGTCCAGAACCATCTTATTGCTTATGATTGTTGTTGGGAACCCCACAATATATTCTAAGTTTTGATGATGTTCACTCATTCACACACTTGGCTTTCTTCATGTTCTGTATCTTTTCTGTTGATTCTTATTGACCAGATAGTCGAATCCAGTTCAACCAGAAAGATGGAATATGTCTCAGACAGAAAGCTGAACCAGCAAGTACTTAACAGAAAGCTGAACCAGCAAGTAC
>JAPKLX010000262.1:267491-281530 GCA_026898415.1 Leonotis leonurus | reverse complement strand
CCCCCCCCCATACACCAAACCTTGCTCTTTCGGGACCAACAATTGTTATAACATTTAATAACAATCTCTTAAAACCCTTCTGGTTATTTAAAACCAGATCATGCTAAAAAGCTTTTTACTTATGGTTATCTTGTAAAGTGTGGTTTCGACATCATCAAACAGGGGAAAATTATTGGGAATCCCACAATGTTTAGTTTTGATGATGTTCCTTCGAAACACACTTAGATTTTATTCTGCTTGCTAAGTCTTAATCTGTTCTAAACTGTACCAGATCACTAATGTATAAAGTGAATTTGATAGAGATCATGATCTTAGAGAATAACTTAAAATGTAAGGGATTAAAATCCTATAGAAGTTATTCTGCCCTTTTTACTTGTTCGTGGACTAGATCAACAACAGATTAAGCAAGCAGATGATCTGATATATGGCCACTCGATCTGATTATATTCAGATAATTCGACCAAATCTTCATCAATCTGTTTCTACCAGATCATTATCTAAAGTGAGCCAGATGGTACCTGATCAACTTTAGTCATCTGGCATTATGTCCAGATCTACTTAAAATGAATCTAAGACTACTTGCCACATCAGCAAATCTCACAAAGATGGGAAGAATATCAATTGGAGATCAGATTTGGAAGGAGAATCAATCAACATACGAAAAAGGAAAGAAGCATCTATCAACGATCTGCTTTCCATATTTATTGAGGTTTTAGTCAAACTTTCCAATGGCAAGAAGAGATAAATCAGGGATTCATATCTCTTGATTGGTAATCACTTTCAAATCAAACCAATCAAGCCTAACGATTAGAATTTCAAATTCTACACCTATAAAAGCTTGGAACCAAAACTGGAAGAGTACGGATACTATCATCAATGATCAACAAGCTGTTACTCTGCTTAGAAATCAATTCAACGAAGCATTCACTTGAGAAGATTTATACACACCAGATCGTGTTCCAAGCCGTTCGTGATCAAGTCTGTCTTATAGAGAAGAATGAAGGATAACTTCACTAGCTAGTAGTTTTCTAGTGGATTGACGTGAAGAGATCCAGTTACAGTAGTTTTTTGTACGTTGTAAAGGGACACGGCCTTTATTCGTGCGTATGTTTCAACCAGATTGTGCTTGAAACTTGTGGCTCGTTCTCAGTGAGTATAAAGAAGAGAGTATCATAGCAGTGGATATCTAATCCAGTTTGGATTGGACCCTGAACGTAGGGGGTTTATCTGCTAACCAACACAATCATTCAAACTCCAGTTCGGTTAAGTGTTTGCAAAGATTTTCTAAACAAGAGCACAGACTAAGTCCACCATATTCCGGACACAACACTCTGTTAGAAATCAAGATCACTCTTGATATCTGCCAAGTGTTATTCACTAGAGAGTATCTATCTGGACAGATCAAGATCGATCTGGTTTGTTAAAGTTAAGCAATCTTCATTCAGAAAGCTTAAACTCTCTAAGTAATTAGTCAAGTAAATTGAAAAGTTTAATTTGGTGTATTCCCCGCCCCCCCCATACACCAAACCTTGCTCTTTCCTTGGCCAGCATGTCCGTGACCAAAGCCTGGATGGTCTGGACCTTTTTGTCCACTCACTCCAGCTTCTGGTCCGACTTCTCTCTAGTTGTTTCAGCAGCGGCCCTGTCGTCATCCATTTTCTTATTGAGCTCTTTGACCTGATCCCTGAGCTTTCGGCGAATGTCCTTATCCATATCATTGACATAATCCTACTGATGTTGGTTGAAATCAGCAAGGATCTGGGTAGCTTTTTCTTGAATTAAGTTGCATGTAGGGGTTAGGTGATCTTGGATCCATAAGGAAATCAAGTCATCAACCTGTAGGTTGTTGAATGACTTGTTCTCACGTTCCAGTATGTCTTCCAGATCAACGAAGGAAATGTGCTTTTTTAATTTCTCAGCATCGCCTGGTGTGTATATCTCGTTCGTGAGTTCTCCGCCAATGACTTGACTTGCTGGTTCTTCATCAGCGGGATCCAGATTGATTATTGGGGTCTTCTTCTTCCTTTGCTTCTTATGAGCTGCTTCTGGTGCTTGTTGAACTGGTTGGACTTTTGGTGCTGGTACAGATTGTGGTGGTGGTGGAATTTGTTCTGCTGGACCAGATGAACTGGTTTCTCAGTCTGGTCAACTTCGGGGTCTCCCATGGAAACATCTGTATCAGCTTCATCATCAGATCTCTCAACACTTGTATAAAAGTCCATTCTATCAGTAGAGAAGGATTTGAGATCAATTTTCATCAATCTGGCCTCATGCTTCATGATGGCCAATATGAGTTGGTGGTATTCTGCTCTGACTTCACTAATAGAGCTTGCTTGGATTAGACTCAGTAGGGTGGCTTCCTCTTTCTTCAACTCCATCGATCTGGTTTGGAGTAGTGCATCAAAAATGTAGTACACGTTGTCTTTGACCAGCAAGTAAAATTTTACTCTCTTTGCTGCTTCATAGCTCTCAGGCAGCAAATGGATTCCTGAAAAATCCTTGAGGATAGAATGATCTGCCTCATTCTCTAGTAAGTGAATGACCTCTGCAGCCTGTTTCCTTTTCTCCTCTTCTTCATCAACCTCCTCATCTTCTTCATCTTCCTCCTCACTTATTCTCTCCATACGCTCAGGTGAGGGAGTAGCAGTTTTGGCTGGGGAGAAATATTTGTTCTGGTTGGGATCAAAACTAGATTCTGGCTCTATAAACTGAGGCTCCTCAGTAGCAATTTGTGCTTCCTCTACTTGCTGAAGAATAGAACTCTCTAGTTGTTGAGCTTCATGTTCTGGTTGGTGGGTGGCAGTCTCTGGTTGAGCTTCCTCAACTGGTGGTGGAAATTCATGTACTTTCCTCAATCTCCTTCTTTTGTGCTTGGGTTGGTGCGTGGTAGTGGAGGTGTCTGTGTCGATAGAGCTTGCCCTCTTGGCACATGGCTTTCTCTGTGTTGTCTCCTTCTGGACTTTCTCTTTGGAAGCTTTCTCCTTCTTCTCTCTGACTTCGGTAGGTGTAACCCAGATGGGATTGGAGCGTCTCATTTCCATCAGTGCAGCATGATGCACTTCGTCAGTTACTTTGTTAAAGAGAGCTAGAGTGATTCTCATGGACATTTTAATCTAGTGTTGATCCTTGGGAATAGTGAACCTAGAATTGAACTCCACAGCATTCTCCCATACTTGTTGTTTAAAGAACTTCTCCACCATGAAGCTTATCTTTGTGGAGTGCCTCAAATTTCTTTTAAGTTCCACGGACACAGCATTGCCCTTGGCATCCCTGTTCCACTTCACAAGTCGAGCTTCTTTCGCCAGTAGGTCAAAAAGAATTCTCTTCTAGTTGACTTTCAAATTCAGAACCACTGCAGTCATGATTATGAACTTCTCCGGGGTTACCTGATCATATAATCCACTGTGCGTCATAAAAATACACTGCACGAACTCAAAAACTAGCTTGTAGCCTGGTTGAAGTAGTGCCCTTTGGAACATCTTTCTCGTGTAAGCAATGGGAATCACCATCACTTGCTCCATAGCTTCCTAAAGCTGTTCTGCAGTAATCTCATCCAGATTCAATCCTTCATCTTTTAGTCTGTACACTTGGTTGATCATGGCAATAACATCATAGGTCGTCTTGCTTGTCCTATCACCTATAGGCATCAGCACATTTGCTTCATGGCCATTCTTCTTATCGTGCCACGTAAGATAAAAGGTAGTAGCTTGTTTGGCAAGGTACATGTTGGGATGAGAAGTTACTATGTTATGGAATCCTACAAAATAGAAATCCAGCAGTGAATAACAAGAAATCTTAAGACAAAACAGCAAAACATATCCTATATCGCAATTATGAATATGAACATTAAGAACACAAATATGTGAATATAATCAGAAATACATAATGCTCCAAATACTTCACAAATATGTGAATATATATATATATATGCATAGCAGGTTATATGTTAAAAAATGATGAAAACCTTTGCAGCGTTTAACCACTGCGAAAATTTCTTCGAGCTTTTGAAATCCATGAGTTTCAAGAACAGCATATGGTTCGGGTGAGAGGTATTTCTGAACCTCAGCGACATGTTGTAAGAACAAAGATGTTTGAGGTGCCATTGTTCAAGAGAGTTTGAGGTTTGAAAAACTTTCGAAAGGAGTTTGAGAATTCTTGAAATACTTAAGTGCTTAGAGAAGAGTAGTGCGTAGTGAGTTGATAGTGTAAGGTGAATAGTTGAATGCACGTACGACACATATATATAGGAAATAAGTCAACGGCTAATATGAAAGCGGTAAGAAATTTAATATTTGGATTAAATTCTCCCTTCTTAGATTTTCCCGCTTCAGTCTTTATTTTGCCGCATCTCCCTGCGTCAGATACACACGCTGGATGCTAGGGTTATAGCATGGAGCGTGTAAATCTTTCTAACCACTGCAACTTTCCTTTTCCTCTTATGGCAGGGATATTCCTCGATCACAGTTCCCAAAACTATACTAATCATCACGATTATTGTTGATTTAGCAAATCTATGTCAGAAATTAACTTTATAGACTATAGCTAGGGTGGTCATTAGGTTAGAAAAACGATACAAATTTTTGAATTCGTCCTTCACTAAGTAATCTCTATTGGAAAATAAATTTCCACGTGGCATGGTGTAGTTTTATCAAATTCTGACACGTGTATATTATAGGCAATCTGGTTTTGCTTGTAACGTCTTCTGTTCTCACTTCCATCTGGTATCATCTGGTATTAACTTCATACAGCATCTGGTACTAAAGTTGCGATCTGATACTTATAATCTCCACATTCTGGTGAATGTCAATCTGGTTGACGATCTGGTTCTCATTATCTAATATATCTTATTATGTTCTTCATGGACTACCATAGATAGTGATCTGAACCTCTTCAATCTGCTAAATGATCTGGTTTTATCGATCTGATATCGATCTGTGTCTTTCATATAGATTTAGTAATCCTAGCATTCCACATAGCATCTTGAATATTTCTTCTGGTAGTGCTTTTGTCAATATATCAGCATGTTGGACATCTGTGTGTATCTTCTCGATCTGGACATGCTTTCTCTCTACTTGATCTCGTATAAAATGGTGTCTCACATCAACATGTTTGCACCTTGTGTGTAGTTTATAACAATAGCACTCGAACTGTCACAGAATATAGGTATCTCTTTTACATTGATCTCGTAGTCTTTGAGCTGCTGTTTTAACCAGAGTATCTGTGCACAACAGCTTCCAGCGGCCATATATTCTGCTTCTGTTGTTGATGTAGAAACTGATGTTTTTTTCTTTGAAAACCAGGAAATCAGCTTATTTCCAATAAACTGGCATGTTCCATATGTTGACTTTCTGTCCAACTTGCATCCAGCATAATCTGAATCGGAATAACCTGTTAACTCAAAGTTGTCCTAACATGGATACCATAATCCAACATGTGTTGTTCCTTTAAGATATCTTAATATCTTCTCGGCTACTTCCATATGGGAATCCTTGGGGTTAGCCTGGTATCTAGCACATACTCCAACTACAAAAGTAATGTGAGGTCAACTAGCAGTTAAGTATAGTAAAGAACCAATGATACCCCTATATTGAGTTATATTTGCTGGTTTTCCTTTTGGGTCTGGATATATCTTCCCATTGGTCTGCATGGGAATCTTGACAGGTTTACTATCTTTGACTCTGAATTTGGTGATCAGATCATTGATATATTTTGCTTGATTAACAAATATACCATCTGGTAGCTGCTTCACCTGCAAACCTAGAAAGAAATTCATCTCGCCCATCATGGACATTTGATACTTATTTTTCATAAGTTCAGCAAATTTATCTCATAGATAACCAGATTGTGATCCAAAAATGATATCATCATCATATATCTAGACAAAACGGATGTGTTCTTTGACTTTGATTATGAATAACGTCTTGTCAACAAAACCTCTTCTGAATCTTGATTCCAGCAGGAACGTTGATAATGTCTCATACCACGCTCTGGGTGCTTGCTTCAATCCATAAATAGCTTTAGCTAATCGGTACACCTTCTGGTCTGGATTGCTTTCTTCAAAACAGGTGGTTGTTCTACATACACTTCTTCTTCAAGAATACCATTTAGGAATGCACTCTTGACATCCATCTGGTACACGTTGAATTTCTTGTATGATGCGTATGCTAGAAATAGTCTGATGGCTTCTAATCTGGCGACCGGTGCGAATGTTTCATAAAAATCAATGATTTCTTGTTGATTGTATCCCTTTCAAACTAATCTGGCTTTGTTTCTGACAACTTCACCATTCTCATATCGTTTGTTCTTGAATACGCATTTAACACCTATAACGCTCTGGTGTCATGGTCTGTCTACAAGATACAATACTTGGTTTCTTTAAACTTATTGAGTTCTTCTTGCATGGAGATAACCCAATCTGTATCTTATAGTGCTTCATATGCATCTGATGGTTCAACACGAGATAGATAGAAACTTAGAAGTGCTCTCTCCATGCATCCTTCTAGTCTTCACACGATCTGATAGGTTCCTAAAAATCTGATCTGGAGGATGGTCTTCTTGTATCCATCTCCTTCTACTGGACATATCTTCTTCTGATATCTCAGGTTTCTCTTTTGTTGATTCCTCAAATGCAGGGTGTGTTGTTCAAGGTTCTTGGAAAGGGTTTTCTTCTTCTGGTCCTTCGATATCAATATCTTGATTATTGTTCCAACTATTAATATCTCTTGATTCATCAGGTTGATTTTGAGAAGGTTCAGAATTATTTTCTTCTATTGGTTCACTATCATCTGGGGTCGATCTAGTTTGGTCCAGATCGATGTGAGTTGTTCTCCCTTGCTGTGTACTGGTCTCAGCAATCGGTTGGACATCAATCTCATCCCCTTCTGTTGAATTCTAGATCAAGATATCTTCAAGTAATATCCCTTCTGATCTTTTACTATTGATCTGATTGTGAACATGTTCGTCACTTGTTTAACAGTATACAAGAATAGCTTCATCAAATACAATATGAGGTGTTACCTCCAAAATATGAGTTTTCTTATTGTAAACTCTATAAGCCTTTCTAACATCAGAATATCCAATAAATATTCTAGGTCAGCTTTGTATCAAAGGTTTTCAATTAAGATTTTTCATTATTATGAATGTAACACATACAACCAAAAGTACGAAAATACTGTATCATGGGCTTTCTATTCTTCCAGATCTCGTACGGTGTTTTCCCATGTCTGAGAGTTATCACCGGTCTGTTCTGTGTGTAACAAGCCATGTAGATGGCTTCTGCCCAAAACTTCTTAGGTAATCTGGTTGTATTCAGCATTATCCGAGCTGCTTCTTTTAACGATCTGTTTTATCTCTCAACAACTCCATTCTGTTGAGGTGTTCTTGCAGCAGATGTTTGGTGAGTTATACCCATCTGGTTGCAATATCCCTCAATCATCTGGTTTAGAAACTCTGACCCTCGATTTGTTCTGATCGTTACAACAGAAGTTTCCTTATGCTTGGTTATCTTGTTGAGAAAGTTTGGCAGCTTCTCCAATGTTTCTTTCTTCTTAAACAGAAAGATAACCCAAGTGAATCTTGAGTAATCATCAATGATAACCAGAGTGTACTTTCTTCCATTTATACTTAATGGCTTAACTAGGCCAAATAGGTCTAAGTGTAGTAACTCCAAGACTCTAGAAGATAAGTGAGCTGCTTTGCTGGTTAAGGATGACTTTGTCTGTTTTCCAGCTTGGCATGCTTCACAAATATGATCTTTGTCATATACTTAAGACCAGGAGGAAGAATGAAGCAGTCGGGAGCGCGGAAGACAACGGGCAAGACGCTGCGATGCGCGGCGGATTTCTTTCCTTCTGCGGAAAAGGAAACATATCTCCCTTTCTTTCCACGACATATTTGGATGATTTGGAGCATCTCCTTCTACGCGGAAGATCTAACTTGGAAGGAAAGTTCACCGTAAACCCTAGCTACACCTACCACAAAGCCCAAGCCCATGAAGATCTATAAATACCCTTGCAATGAATCAGAGACACATGCATTCAAGGGAGGGACGACGCCCAACTGCTCTTTTCCTTAGTCTAGGCTTTATTTCAATGAGTGTTGGGGAGGAAGAAACAAGTCTTACGGGTAAACACTTTATTTAAATTTTGTTAATGCTTTTGGCCTTGCCAAGGGTTGGTCCTGGCAAGAAGATCTTTTGGTAACACTCTATTTCCGTATTTTAATATAAGTATGCTTTTGTTTATTTCATTCTTGTTCTTTACTTTTAGTATAAGTCCTCAGCTTGCTTTCGACCTTCTGATATGATATTCTAGCTGGAGAAAGTTTTGTTGAGCTTGCACCCACCCCTTAACACCATATTAATATCCCTCAGATCAAAATCAGAAGAGGGATTTATCACTATGTTTTAATTAGTTTCGGATGAGCTTCTCCCAATTATGTCTGGTAATAGAATAGGACCCGAAATGTCGGTAAGCATTCCATAGAATTATTCATCTTCGTACTCATTTTCAACTGGCCGGGTGGCGCGATTCAACAAGTAAAGAAGGACTTCTTACATTACACTTTAGCGGACTCGGTATGAGTAGCTAGGTTTGTAAACTTGGCTTGGGAAAGATGAATTGAGTCCAAACTTATTACGTCTTGAGAGGTCTAATCGTACGCATAGTTGTATTGGCATGTTCTTAAAGGCTAGATCTGAATCTTATACAACTTGATCAAGTCATTGGTGTTGTCTAGCTAGTAGCAGTCTTGGGCAAGATCAGGTTACAAATGCAAGCTGGAAACTCCAAGTGTTAGCGACTCCCTGCTTGTCAGCGAGAGGGATCAGCGTGGTGATGTAGGTGGAAACGCCATGGGACGGGCATTTGATATGGTGTGCCCATAGTTGTGGTGTCCCGCTAATGTCTATTTGGGTATGTTGGAGTAACCTTGGTCCAGGAGCCATCTTGGGCAAGGGGGATAAGGGAGTGAGTAACCCTTACCTTATGGGCTGAAAAGGTATGCTGGGCGAGGCTTCGATGGCTTCATGACGATTAAAAAGGGGGTTGCCTGAGTGATGCGTTTGGGTGGTAGGAGTAAAACCCCATTCTTATGCTTGCTTTTAACCAATGACATGCTAGTACAACGAAAAACTTTGCACCGATGATCAAGACATAAGTCAAGACTCAAGGATTCTAACCCAAGTCAAGTTACTTTCTTATTTAACTCTCTTAGTGTTTTCTTTTCAGTTATTTACATTTCATTATTTTATTTTCTGCTTGATTACAACTTCTTGCCCAAGGCAAGACCCGACTCAAAACCCCAAATTGTGACAGCGAGAAAGGAATCCACCAACTCCTTGTGGGGATCGACCTTGTACTTGCCACTAGCGGAACCTAGTGAAGAGTGTAGGTTTATAAATTTATCTTGACCGGAGTGATAACGACTGAGCTCCGTCAGGTTTCTTTACCACTATCTCCAGGAGCTCTGCAGGGTCCCTTGTTAACTTGGTATACGTTCTCTCAGTTCTGTCTGGTCTCTCGAATGGTCTGCGAGTCGGAACTAAACTTTCTTTTATTCTCCGCCTTCTTCCTTTCATTAGGGGCCCTGCTCCTTTCCTCTGACCTTTTATCCTTTTTGGGATTGACTTGCTCTGCTCGTCTGAAGTTGCGTGCATCCTCCAAATGTATATATTTCTCGGTTCAAGAAAGCTGGTTCTCAAAGTCGTTTGGTGGTTTTTTCACCAATGAATCGAAAAATGAGCCACTCTTTATACCCTCTAAGAACGCGTGCACCTTGATTGATGGGTAAACGTCTGGGGTCCAGAACCGCCAAATTGAACCTAATCAAATACTCCCTCAAAGATTCTTGTTGTTGCTGCTTGATAGTCGTCAGATGCAGTGACCCTCTAGAAGTTCTTTTGGCACTAGCAAATTGATGTAAGAACAATTTTCTCAGAACCTCGAAGTAAAAAATGGAATTAGCGGGTAATTATTTAAACCACTGCTAAGCTAAGCCAGCCAAATTAGTCAAGAAGACTCTACAATTCATGCCCTCGGAGTACTAATGAAGCAGAGCTATGTTGTCGAACCTCATCAAATGTTCCTCTGTGTCATTATTACCCTTATACTCCAAACTAACAGATCTGAAATTGCTTGGAAGAGGATCCATCAGGATTTCCTCAGAGAAAGGGCTATCAGACCTGAATAGAGGCATATTTCTGACCTCCTTTCTCATCAATGTAACCGATTTCTGGGAAACGGAGTGTGTATAATGCGTACTTTGCTCAACATGCTCTTCCGTAGCGTTGGCTCACTTTCGATTAAATTCCTCAATCTTTCAACAACCTATCCCGTTGCTCAACCAAGGTCTGAATTGTTCCCTCGGTAGCAACGACATCGGTTGCGGGTTTATACATTGCATCACGCTTTCTTCTGTTTCAGGAAATTTTTCTTGGTTAACTCTAGGATTAACCCTCTCTCTCCTTGGTGGCACTGTATGGCTATTAGGAGTGTTCGGCACAATTCTAGCTTGAACCAGGGTCTGCTTAACTAGGCCAGCAACCTGCACTGCCAAAACCTCTAACATTTCACCTTGTCTAGCATTCGTTTCCATGTTGTCACCTTGATAGTGTTCTTCAAGTGGATTCGTCATTCTTTCTTTAAGGCTTCATCGCCAAGATATGTTTATCCCTTGGCTTCATCGCGATGATAGGTTTATCCCTTAGCTTCAACGTCATGATATTACCTAATTTTTAGAGCTTAACTCTCACGATTTTAGCCAAGAAAACAAGACATCGAGAAGAGGAATACATATATATATTTAATTTTGAATCATTAATTTTGATATATATCATTCAGTTATTTAAAAAAAAGGAGATGATCTTACGCACATTTACACAATACACTACTACAAAAATCATCATACACTACGGTTTTAAACCGTAGTATATGACATCTAAAAACCGTAGTCTATGTTGAGAAAAGCGTAGTTAATACTTTTTGTACACTACAGTTTTAACATGAAAGCGTAGTGTATTAATATTATAGACTACGGTTTTTTGTGAAACCGTAGTATATGTCACATTATAGACTACAGTTTTATCCAATAACCGTAGTGTATAATATAATATAGACTACAGTTTTATTAATAACCGTAGTATATGATAAATTATCTACTACGGTTTTGTGAGAAAACCGTAGTGTATTATTACATATAGACTACAGTTTATAAGAAAACCGTAGTGTTTGAACTAATATAGACTACGGTTTTTTATGAGAAAACTGTAGTGTATGCTTTAATATACACTACTGTTGTCATTTTGCACGGTAGTCTATACTATGATATTTTAAAAAATTATAATTTAATCTAAATTAAAATATTAAAAGCATATAAAATAAATATGTATTCATTACATCAAAAATAGATTGATAAGATTGATTATTTTAAGTTTACAACGTAATATATTACAAAACACAACAATTTATGTACCCATTATCTTTATAACATCATCTTTCTACAAGCTAAAATAGCAAAACTATGAAACTATATATTTGTAACAGTTCCGTGCCAACTCCACCTATTTGCATTCGATCATCCCACCTGTTCTTAACCTGAAAAGAACAAACTTTTATATATAAATATTAAGACAATAAAATATACTAATGAACTATATGTTGTTATCAACATCAAGATTAAAGCATCCACAATAGATTATAGATACATACATGTATAGACAAGAATGTATACAATAAAATAGATATATGCATAAGGTATATAAGATCATCGAGTTACCAATATAATAAATGATATTAAGCCTGCAACATATAAACTCCATCTTTGAAGCAAATAATATTCTTTCTTCCTACTTATGGCAATGGCATAACTCATAATCTCTTTTCACCATTGGATGAATTGGAAAGCATGCATACAAGTTAAATAGAATCCTATGACACTAATGCAAATAAATGAAATCATAACACAAAGCGACTATAACCAAGCTTTTAGTGTGATCCATCATAGGTTGGTAGAGCAATATAAACCAAAATAGGGGAACTGTGGAATACAACAAAAGCTGCATTGTGGTACTCCACAAATAATTCTCAGTAGACGATAGATAACGTATACAATGACAGCAATAAAGATCAACTAAACTATGAATAAAACAACATAGGAAAAAGAAAAGTGATTTACAGTCGCACAACATGCACTGTGTTAAAAATATAATTAGCCATCTGCAATTCTGCATATTTCATAGTCCAATATGTCACATAGAATGGTATCACTAAAGATTACCTCAGATAAATGTGGATAGAGGCCATTAATGCATCCCTCTCCTATGGCACCAAGTGCTAACACGGCAGCTTCCCTATCTTTCCAAGCCTTATCGCCAATAGCAGACAACTTTTCCTGCAAGAAAGCCAAGCACATGTACTACAATATTGAGCTACTTATCTAAAGCAAATACATGATTGGCTAAACATCCTTTGGATAGAAAAAGGCAGAAGGTAAAGTATCCATCAATATGGATACAAATTGTTTTTTTTTTCTCATTCAGTATAAGATTTGTGCACCCAGGGACATTAATTTATGAAGTTCAGAGTGAGTCCACCTCTGTGTACTATTAACTACTTGATTTGGATAATCAAGTGTCATTAATTCTCACAGTTTTATACAGTAGAGAGCATATATATAGTCAGTCTATCAGTAAAAAATTTCAGTCAGCATAGAGAATGTCGTTTTATCGAACTAAGCATAAAGAAAGAAAATAAGAAAAAAATCAATAGATTGGAAGATAAAACACCTATATATAGTATGGTAAAACAGCCATACTTGCAAACCACATGTCGACAAGGTCAACGGTTATCATAAAAGGGCACTTGCTCAAATTTAGCAAATTAATTGAGAGCAAGAGTTATAGCTTGTCATTGCCTTCCAACACCAACTCATCCTTCACCTTCTCAGATCGCACAATTGACACTCCCTCAAGCATGTCAACCTTTCTCACCTGTCATAGAAAACAAAAATGCAATGCAATACAAATAATCAGAGGAAGTTATGATTAGATGAACAACCAACTACATAAATTCGAAAACAAGAGCAATGAAAAGCAATTCAAAACACAAATAAAATAGTCATCGCAATTACAAATGATAAGTAACAATGTATCAATGTCTACAAATAGGTAATTCATTATCAAATGAACGATCCCACGCAAAGAACCATATATACAGACCCACAGCAGTAACGCTCGCATTTCATATTTTGATATCACCACTCACATCTTATAAATTATACTACATTTCACAAACTTATCTTTGCACTGATAAATTCAGCAACAGAGTCTAAAATCATCTCATTTAGAGTTTGGAAATTAGGACCTAATTGTTCGTAGTGCTGAAAAGAATCAAAACAACAAAAACGGGTATATTATACAGCTGATGGCAGATAACAAAAATATAAAATCAACTAAATGAATTTATAATCGTAAATTACACACAAAAAAACCATTATTGCAGGAAAAAATAAAACAAATACCTTCTTCTCTCCGAGAAAGTTGCGGATCTCAATAGCAGTTCCGCTGTTGGTGATGGAAGCATTGATGGGAAAGTGAGCATACACGAAACGCATCTTGTAGCGGTAACCTTTGGAGACACCGTTGATGAGATTGTTGACGTGGCTGAGGGCGGTACGAATGGCGGCTGTAGTTTTCCGGCTTCCGAACCAAGCATCGATCTTCAACTTCTTCTTTCCGGTCTCTTCGTCAGTGATGAACTGGAAATCCAAGTTCAGATGCTTAAAATTCTTGGAAAGCTTACCCCTGGGTCCCTCAACCTCGATAACCTTCGCCTTCACCTTGATCTTGACGCCGTCGGGAATGTCCATGGTGTCGGAGGAAAGAATGGTCTTCATTGTGTGAAGGGAAGTGAGGAAAAGGGAAGTTAGGGTTCGGCGCTGTTTCAAAATGAAATAACTTGGGGAAGAAATTGGGTTTTAGTAAATGCACGCACATACACTACGGTTCTTAAAACCGTAGTGTATGTATTAAAAATACACGCACA